>JAHWXV010254734.1:0-10312 GCA_024586415.1 Phrixothrix hirtus | reverse complement strand
GTTAGCCTTACGTGTTTGATATATATATATATATATATATATATATATATATATATATATATACCAACTACAATAGCAATTCATAAAACATGGAATCGTTAGTAGCAGTGCTGTAGAATATGCAGGATAAAATGGATTGCAACCAAAATAAATTACAAGAAGATATGCTATCAATTAATTTAAATGAAAACAAATTACATAAAAATTAAATCCAATCAAAATGAATTACAAGAAGAAATTAAATCCAGGAAAGATAAATTACAAGAAGAAAACACAAATAAGTTAAAAGACGAAAAGTCATTAGCTAAATAAAGTGAAAATAAATTAAAAGAAAAAATCGAAGACATCATCGAAAAAGTCAATGAAGTGAAGGAATGTGATGATCTACATCGTAAGTTTATCCTACTGACAATGGCCAAAGAAGTCAGCGTTTCGGAACATGAAAGAATCTCGATTTATTATGCAAAACAACAGCGGGTCACGTATTTACCTATCATAGATGATGGTATCTCAAACTCTAAAGGCACCCACGTATGATAGTAAAATGCATTCGATTAACTATTGCAAGCAATTTAAGGCAGCTGCGAAATCTAACAAGTGGACTACGAAAGAAAAGAAACTGTTGATAGTCGTTTTACGTGGGAACGCTTTGAATATTTTGCAAACTGTGCCAGACAATCTCTAAGACAATTTTGACTACCTGGTTTCGAGATTGGAGATCCGATATAGAGACAAGCGCCCGTAGCCAGTTTATTCTGATCAATTAAGGAATATAAGTCAAAAGGTTAGTAAAAACTTTCAGGAGTTCGAAGCCGAAATTTTAGTTAGTTATCTTAGCATATCCGACTGACCCAGACAGTTTCATCAAGCAACTTGAGGTACAAACGTTTGCTGATGGCCTTTAAGATTCAGAAACACAGTAGGCCCTAAGAACAGCCCTCCCGAAAGATCTTGCTAACACATTGAATCCAGAATTAGAATTTGAAGTAGCCAAACAAGCATCTAAGGGATATGCTCGCGTACGAGCTATGGTAGAAATGCAAGATGACGTTGAAAGCCTGGATAGGATACTGTTGTGAATTCTTAAAATACAGAAACCAATAGATGGAAACCATGGTTCATTTCACAGCGCCAGTTCTGCTTACCAAAAGTGGCCCACTTGGCACTCTAGATCCGATCTCGCGGCTTCATGCTTCAAAAAAGCAGGAGATCTCACCCATTTAAAGTTTAAGAATAGGTTGAGGCCGTTTCGACCCCATTGCCTCTAATCATTCGCTTTACCGGAGGAGACCTGCGCTCGACAAGCGCCAGCTATCATGAAGAAAACTTCGGAGGGAATCAGCTACTAGATGGTTCGATTAGTTTTTCGCCCCTATACCCAGTTCTGCCGATCGATTTGGACGTCAGAATCGCTACGAACCTCCACCAGGGTTTCCCCTGACTTCGTCCTGACCAGGAATAGTTCATCATCTTTTGGGTGCCAGCGTATACGCTCTGGGTGCCCCTCATTTCGCGATGAAAACGAGATAAAATGTGGTAAATGGGGACATATTCAGAGAAATTGCATGGATTCTATTAACAGAGTACATTGGGAAAAAC
This sequence comes from Phrixothrix hirtus, assembly GCA_024586415.1. Taxonomy (NCBI): domain Eukaryota; kingdom Metazoa; phylum Arthropoda; class Insecta; order Coleoptera; family Phengodidae; genus Phrixothrix; species Phrixothrix hirtus. The sequence goes on along the minus strand of JAHWXV010254734.1, from coordinate 8,713 downwards.
TAAAGAGTATTAATGTGAACGTCAATCTGTACTAATCATATCCCGGAAGTTATCATCTAAGTGGCATCAATAAGACATACACCGGATAGTCTCTACATTGATGGAACCATTGCAGGGAAAAGTTGCCAAAGGTTGCTGGTATTGGGAATCCAAACATCGTCAGGGATAGAAAACTTTTATCTTCGCAGCTGTAAGTACGAACTGCTACAGGAATCTATACAATTGTTGGCAGTGAAATTATGGTAAAATATGAAAATTATTGTAGAAGCTGTATGCAGCGAGTATTAGTAGCGGTTATTAACGACGATGAAATATTAGGCATGTATATAATGTCCAAATTTGGATTCACGTTAAATTTAAAGAACGGTAGTCTACGAGTGTAAGATGAAGAAATCTCTTTTCACCAGCGAGATGATCATCCAATAAAGCTAATCCTGCGGTAGAAGCAAAATTACAAGTAAGAAGTGAAACAATAGCTACGGACTGACTGGTTGGGAATATTGGCCACCGAATTATAGCTGGAAGAGTACTGATTGAGACCAATGAAATGATACCCATGCGATTGATAAACGTCAATGATTACCAGATTGAAGATTGAAGAAGGGCACTGAATTGTGATTGTGTTTGTTAGTATTAACTGCGATACGTTGCATGAAGACCTATGAGAATATTGGTTTTGCGAGACATTGATCTAAACTACGCGCCGTACTCGAGCTTCGGTCAGCAGTATGTCCCAAGAACAAAGGAAGAAGAACAGGCAATTAATTGCTAAATATGTTGATATCGCCACTGAGGAGGAAATGAAGGGAATAACAAACTTAGTGAGGTATAAAATAAATACCGAGGATATCCAACCACGAAGGATACCTTTATCAAAATTAGAGGAAATCGAGATGATAATTCAAGGCATAGCCAAGCAATCCAATCCAATACAATAGTCGATGGGCATCACCAGTTGTTCTAGTTAAACAGAAAAATTGCAGCACATAATTTTGCGCAGATTATTGTCGCTTGAATAATGTAACCAAAAAAACAGCAACCGCCACCCGGGATCGATGATACACTGGATAGACTTTTCGGTTCCAAGTGGTTCTCCGCTTTAGACACGAAAAAAATGGACACTCGTGAACTGGTCTGGAACTTGAATATTGCGAGAAAACAGTATTCACTGTGATGCCGTTTGGGCTACGCAATGCTCCAGCAACGTTTCAAAGGTTGATGGAATTAATCCAGAGAAGCCTATTTTGGGGTAATGTTAAGTTTACTTGGTATAATCTTTACACAAACGTTGTTCATACTGATTAGTTACGATGGGAATTTAAAAGCTAAATGAAAATGTGTAAATGTTCACCTTCGTTCGATAGATAAAGTCACTTGGAAGGCTCTCCGGAAGCTCAATTTTTCTCATGGGTGGCAAGTGCAAAGAGATAAGATCTGGCAGCAGCTTACGGTGTGTGGGCGCTTTAGATCTTCAATAATTATTTATAAGTAATTAACAGAGTAAGATGCTTTCAAGAACTCACTAAATAGTTGCTTTTAAAGGAGATAAGGCTAAGCTAATTGTAGTTGTATCAACAATAATAACATCGGTAACAAATAACAATTTAATTATCACAGCAGCAAATACAGTAGTTGACAGTAATTGAAAAGTTAAGTATAATTAAAATGAATGTGAAATTTTTGTAATTAACGTTAAATAGAATTTTAATCAAAAGAATATGTGATCAGATTGACTGTACCAGCAGCACCACCAAGGCTCTAGATGTGATGTCCTTGATGGCAGAATAATTAAACCTGGTCCACCAAGTGGAACGTGGCTGAAGATGGTAGATACAGCAGGCTTTGCAGTCGGCTGTAAGATAAATAGAGCAGTAATCGGTAACGATTAAGATGAGACAAACATCAATCTGAGTGAAGCTCAAATTAATGTTTCTCTGATCCAATAACTTTGATAAAAGGCAAGTTAAGCGCCGTTGTAGATGAAGTCTACAAATACGTGCTGCATATGAAATGACGATTTAAAATAGTAATAATTGTACACAAAACAAGAATATAACATTAAATGTAACAGTGAATAATATTGTTAAAAAATTTTAAATTTCTAGGGTAAAAATAACATTTTATAAAAAATAAATAACCAATTTGGAAATTTCCCCGCAATTTAGAAACCTAATACGTTTGCTGTGCAGACATGAAACTGGTAGAGTTGGTAATATGGAAAATAATTAATAATTTGTGGCCAAGTTTAGGGTTCATAAGATCGTAGAAACTTTCATAACGAATTAATATAAATTGTGTCTTGCTAATTCTGCCACCAAATATTTAAGACAATGTCTTTTCAATAAAAATCATAAAATATAATTCAAATAACAGAATAGGAGCAAAATAGATGTACGAGCAGGCACAATATCAGGTCATCATGACCTCATCGATAACGACAACGCTAAACAGATGTTAAATACAAATTTGAACTTACCTAAACATGCCATAAATTCGTTAGAAAGTATTTAACAGAAAATACCAATTTAGTTTTACGAGCTTCGATGCCTGCCTTTTCAGCACCGTCCGATAATTAGGGACCTCTTACTGACATCTGAAACAGAATTAAATTAAATTTTGCCCAAAAAGGGCCCAAAAAAACAATGCAGATGTCTGCCTTCAATCGGATTGCTACGGGCTCCCCTTTTTACATTTTACATTTTTAAAATAACAATGAGTTGTTAATATTTCATTTTAATTAACTAGATGTACAAGTTAGTATTTAGTGGAAATCATAAATAATAGATATTTTAAACGGAGAGCCTGTAACGTCTTCGTTGAAGTTTGAGTCGAAACTGTCTGTTCAATTCAATGTCACATTCATCCCTCCTTTTCCGCGAGCTGGCCTGGTGCTGCTAGATACGATAGTCTTTATATCTATTTACTTATTTAAAAATCAAAACTAATAAATTAATGGTTTTGCTCTTTGTGATTATTAAACTGTTACAATCAACAAACAAATGTACACCACACACCATAAATTGTTGGATTGTTAAATTAAACAAAATGAATTAGAATTAAATTAAAATAACCAATGCACACACAGGGTGTTACAATAAATTTCTGAAATTAATCATATTAATTATGTAACAACCGTTACATGCATGATGTGATAGTGATTGGAAAGTTGTTCGATGAACGCATCAAGAATTTTGAAGAGGTGTTCTAAAGATAGCGCAGTGCTGCCTGCAAGTTAGTCCAAAAAAGGCAACCTGTTCCAAAAAGAAGTTAAGTTCTTGGATTACGCAGCTTCTGATAAAGGTGTGGCAGCTGTCACAGAGAAAATTCGAGCAGTACGATTAGGAAGCTTTTGAGTTTATGCATCTGCTATCGTCGATTCGTATGGTGATCTGTGGACTTCCCAAAACCTCTAACAATAAAGTTACCGAAGAAGATTAATTCTTTTTATGACACTGTCAAGTGTTTTTCAAAATGCTTAAACGGGTTTTAATAACCGCATTTATTCTCAGTTAGTCTAGAATAGAAGGCCGATTTACCTTTGACACAGGTGCAAGTTAAGTTGATATCGGCGGCGTGCTGTCGCAGATTCAGGATGGACAGGAGCGAGTAACTGAATATTTCAGCAAGGTGTTGTCAAAGCTTGAACGGAATTATTGTGTTACGCGTAAGAAATTATTGGCAGTGATAAAATCAAATGACCACTTTTATAAATATTTTTACATGAACCGTTTGGAAGATTGTGATTAATTTTAAGGTTTACTAGGTCAAATTATGTTGACTATTTAAGGTTTGTTAATTTATTGTTTTTCTTTAAAATTTTTGAATCTACTCAAAATTGTTTTATACGTTATTATTATGAATAACTAACGTGTTTGTTTTAGCCAGCCAAAGGATGCGATTTTATACGCGAATTATTTGATCTTTATAAACCCCAATATTAAATTTTTATGTATGTATACCTCAAGCGCAATTCACGTGAAAGATTTCAAATTTTGCTTCTAATAATGTTTCTACACTTTTAAATATTTTTGTAGGAATCATATAGTTTATATTTTAATATGCTTACAAAATTTAATTTCTATGAATGTTTCTTATTACAGTGCGACCTCGATAATCCGAACCTTCAGTAAATCGGATTCTTCGATATTCCGGCCAAGCATTTCAATTGCACTGTGTACTTTATAATCCGGATTTGATAGTACACGGTAATCCTGACCTGCATTTTTAGGCATGATCTGATATTTGGGGGTTTACATAAGTAGCGTGTATCTTTGTTTTGACTGTTACATATCGTATCTGAGGATTAAATTGGTTAGCTGTTTTTTGTTACATAGTACATTCATGATATCTTGTGCTATACAATTATATGTAATAAACATTTTTTTACAATAAAACATGCCCCCTAAAAGAAAACATACTACGTTGTCAATAGAACAAAAAGTCGATATAATAGAAAGACTAGTGGAAAAGTGTTGGCAAATTAATACGGGGTAGGAACATCAACAATTTCGGATATAAACAAGAACAAAGACAAAATAAAAAGGTATGATATATTTTAAAGATCATTTTGAACTTTTACTATGTCGCGTAATTTTTTTTAGATTTATTGATAAATGTGATTCCGATCCTGGCCCCGGAAAAACATTACGAAAAGCCGAATATTCAAAAATGGAAACTCGTTTGTATGTACGTCCCAATTTCCTATGACATTTTATCTGACAAAGCACAACAGTTTTATTCTGAAACCTACGGAAATGATAATTTTCTAGCTAACAGGGTCTGGATTTCTAATTTCAGAAAAGGCGTGGGTTGCGTTCTTTAAAAGTGTGTGGCGAAAAACTATCCAATGATCAAAGTGCTGTCGATCCCTTCCTAAGTGCATTTGCTAAGACGATTAAACAATTAAATCTCGCACCTACTCAAATATACAATGCTCTGTATTGGAAAATGTTGCCTGAAAAAACTCCGGTTCGTGCTCAGGTCGAAAAATAAGCAAAGAGCGCGTTATATTTTTAGCACGTTGCCATGCTGATGGTTCACAAAAATTAAAGCTGTTGATAGAAAGGGCAAAACATCCAAGGGCATTTAAAAATGTGAACAAACCTGTTGAATACAAATCATCTGCCAATGCATGGATGACTACGGCAATTTTATTAGATTGATTTCATTGTTCATTTATTCGACAAGTTAGAAGTCTCAATTTACCCGAAAGAGCTCTGTTAATCATCGATAGTACCTCGAGCTGTAGAACTATAGAAGAGTTGACTAGTGAGAATGGACAATTTACAACATTATTTCTTCCACCAAATTGTACAGCACTTTTGCAACTTCTAGATCAAAATGCCATTAGTTTTTTAGCTCAGATTTTATCTAATAACGAAGGGAACGTTGTTAAGTTATTAGAAATGATGAACTTGAAGGACGCTGTACAATGCTTGGGAAAAAGTGTCCTCCGAAGTTTTGCAGAACTGCTGGCTCATGTAGCAAATAGCGATCCAGACTAAATATGATGCTGAAGATCTAATTCCTCAGAGTGAATTGCGGCTTTCCTTGACTGAAGAGATATGCTCAGTGTTCTACCTGAGCAAAATCTCACGAACGCGGAAATACATAATTAGCTGGAAAATGATGAAGATTTGTTATCACTGGAAGACATAGATGCTACAGATTAATACCACGATAGTAGTGACAGTGAAGATTCAGAGTTACATCATACAAACCAGACGGTTAAGAATGACAGGGCAGTTAAAAATTTTAATGTGTGCATAAAGTGGGCAGAAGAAAGTAATATCCCACTACATGATATTCTTGAACTTCAAAGATTAAAAGAAACGGCTTTTGTAATGAATCAGAAAAAGATTAAGCAAACAAAAATTAGAAATTACATGCTTCACAAAATAATATAAAATTTAATAAGCATGCTTCTGATTTACATAATTTTTTGTTTATGAACTATTTTCTAGTTGTTTTATATTAAATGTTTCAGTTTTAGATAAAAAACTATCCTGTTTCAGTAATCCCAATTATTTACTAATCCGAAACAACGCGGTTTTAATTAGTCCAGATTATCGATGTCGCACTGTATTTATACATACAAATTTATTAGGTAAGTATGTATACATATATATTATGTTTTTATCGTTTTATATAACACATAAGAACGAAATTTAAAGATAGTTGGATTATTACGTTAGAGTGTTAGTTCTAATTTGATTTAGTTCAACTTTTACCTTTAAATCATATTTTTGAACATATTTTATTGCTTTATAACTTCAAGATGCTAATTCTACAGCCAAACGTGAGTCTTTTCACGCAGAAGTGCAGTGTGAAGACGCGCGTTGTGTGGACAGTTTCAGTTAATTAAAAATTGCTTATATTACTTTCTCTTACCTATATGAAATATAGTATAAAGTATTGTTTTCGTCCAAAATTTTCGATGTCGAAATTTTAGTGGAAATACGCGTTTTTGGGATCCCTGAGTCAGGAAATAATGTTTTTAAAAATTGGTCTCTCTCTCTCACTCTCTCTGTCTGTGTGTGTGTGTGTGTGTGTGTGTGTGTGCGCGTGTGTGCGTGTGTGTGTGTGTGGGTGGGTGTGGGTGTGTGTCTGTGATTGCGTGCGTGCGTGCGTGGGTGCGTGCGGGCGTGCTCGTGCGTGCGTGTGTGTGTGGGTCGGTACGTGTGTATTTAAGTTTGTATCCATCCCCGCAGGTGCCTACAACAATTTCATTAGAATTGAATGACGGGAAGGGCCACTTCACTCTTGTCATTTTTTGGTTTTTCGAGATTTTCGCGAAATCGGCTCTAACAATTTTTTAAAAATTCTTATGTGCTCGCCAGTGTGTGTGAGCGTACGTGAGTGGGCGAGTGCGTGTGTACGTGCGTGCGTGTGACCGTGTGCGTGCAAACGTGCGCGCGCGTATGCGTGTGTGGGTGAACAGGATATCTCGAAAACGAAAAATCGTAGATAAACAAAATTTTATATTTAAATTTGTATCCATCCAATCACCGGAAGTGCCACTTTACTCTTGTCATTTTTTGGTTTTTCAAGATTTTCTTGAAATCGGTTTTAATAATTTTTTTTAAATTTTATATTTAAGTTTTTTATCTTCTGCATATGAGATGTCAAGAATTTAGTTAAAATCTAATGACCGAAAGTGCCACTTTACTCTCGTCATTTTTTAATTTTTCGAGATTTTCTCGAAATCGGCTCTAACAATTTTTTATAAAATACTATATTTAAGGTTTTTATCCTCTGTGCATGAGATGTCTAGGATTTTGTTAAAATATAATCACCGGAAGTGCTACTTTATTCTTGCGATTTTGAAGTTTTTTGCGATTTTCTCGAAAACGTTTTTAATAGTTTTTTTTAAACTTGCTACGGTTCTTATGTCTTTGACATCCTTTTCCGCGAACTTAGAGCTTTTCCTGAAAAAATACGTTGAAGCGAGTTATCAGGGTCAATCTCTAGAGTTAAGCAGGGTTTTGCGTGTTCAGTAATTTGGATGGGTGCCGGTACAATTATCATTTCCAAAATAAACGTAAATAATAATTTAATCATTTGTGGACACTATTTTCATATTTATGTGCGTAAGAGAAAGTCGTGTTGTGTCCCACGAGATTTTTTTAGGGTATTTTCATGTTATAATTCCACGTCAAAAGACGCATGCATATATTTCCGTCAACTAAGTAGATAAAACAGAGCTGAGTTAAAAGTTAAAAAAAATTATAAAAAGATGATTTCCTGCATTGAAATTTATTTTAGATACATCTTGTATGTATTAATAAATACTTTACCGATGTTTTAAATTATGTTGCAGTTAATTCGTAATAGCATGATAGATGGTCAGTGGAACAAAACCGATTCATTTGTTAAAACGAAAGAAAAAGGTTTATTTTGTTTATTTGTAGCACTATTAATAAATATGTAGTATGTAATATTTTGTGAATGAAACGTCATTTTCGAGTTATGGATGCTAACGCAATAAATATTTCAAAGTTAGTAGTTAAGTGACAAATATATTAGATGATGCCAGTAATAACCACAAAAACTACTAATCACGCTTAATTTCGGTTTGTTTAATTTGGGAAACTAGTTGAGCATAAAGAAAATTCATTAGTTTAATTATAATTCTTTTAGACTTAAAAGTAAAGCTAGACATCTAAGTGTTGCGGTCTTCACATATTACTGTCAATTAATTATCTATTAATTATTTAAAACGTGTTGTGGCAACAAAATTTACAGCCTTTATTATTCACTACGATTTTGGTGACTTTGTTATTTATTTCAAGTAGTATTAAATTATGACAAACATGTATAGTGCGTGCATAGTAAATTCATGAATAACAAAATAATGCAATTTTAATACAGGGACGATAAACGGTTCGCGAGTCGTATACGCTTATTAGTCCGTTGATCGTGAATTTAAGATTAACCTTGTTTAGATTAATTAATATTGTTGAGAGGTCTTTATTACTTTAATTCTTACCCTTGGACGAATCTCAATTTATTTGGTATTTTTCTCAGTTTACCTGAATTGTTTAGCTTTTAAATAACTAATATTTGATTGATCTAATTGTAAGCATAAATAAAAAGTTATTTAAATATTTATGTAAACTTTCACAGTTATTATTCATAATTAAAACAATTTTTGGTTTAAACTGTGTAACTTTAATAAAAATTAAACGTTTCGAAAACTATTTGCTTTCTTTTT
>JAHWXV010254727.1:0-24217 GCA_024586415.1 Phrixothrix hirtus | reverse complement strand
GGTGAGGGACTACATCTTCCGACTTGTTACCTTTATGGAATGGCTCTTCAAGTTGTTGACCCACGTAAACCTCTAAATTGTAAATGTAAAATGCTTTTGAATCCAGCACAGCAAAAATTTTTAGTCCGCATTTTGGCGGCTTCTTAGGCATATATTGGCGGAACCCACAGCGGCCTCTAAAATCTCCAACTTTTCATTTTCCCTGATACTCAGATGGTGTGTATGAATTTGTATAGTTATTAACGAAATATTCTAAAACTGCTTGGATCGGTGTCAGTTTACCGATATACTGCTTCCCTTATGAAATCTAATGCATATAATAGAAATTGAAACTTTTCAATAGTATAGTAGACCTGAAAATGTCGATACCCCTGTTCCATCGGAAGCCCGTAAGTGCGCCAAATTCTTTCTTACTGAATGGAAAAGACTTGAATGATATAACAGGCCAAAACAAGCCTTGATTTCATTTAGAAAACTTTCCTTCGCCATATGTTTATCATTATACTTCTTTGCCTTGTTGATAATTTTTTCGATAGTGCACTCGACAATAGAATCTGGAATGCGATAATTAAATAAGAGTTTCCAGCAACCTAATGGTGCTTTTGCATTGTTGCATTATTATATTTTCTTTTCTAGTTCGAACTGCTAAGTTACCTGAATGTTCACTGCATTTAGTCTTTTCATAAATACCCCATAAATACCGAACACTTCTCATTAGTGTGTCAGCAGAGAGTATGTGGTCATCAACTTGCTTTTCAGTCCGGATACTTCCAGACGTCCATTGTTCTCATTATCATCAGCAAAATTATGTTTGGAAGCTCGTGTTCAGAGTCTGAGTTGTATGAGTTCTCGCTAATATGATCTGCAGGTTCATCTTCTGATACTGAGCCAATGTCTCACTCCTCATCAATTATTTCCCCCAAAACTTTAAAAGCTTTCATTGATCTTCTTCGTAAGACTAAAAATTAATTATTGAAATTAGTTTTACCTACATTGTAATGATACCAGAAATTAACAAATTTGATAAATAATAGCAGGTGTACAACATTGCTTCCGCCATTTTGCAATAAATTGCTTTAGAGACATGTAGAAGTAGAAATAAGCAGATGTATACATCATACAATAAGATTGGACATGTGTCAGCATAATCCCATCGAAATATTAGTCGATTTGTGTCCGCATCGTAAAATTGTTCTCTATTGAAATGTTAATTTACGAGCCAAATTCTCGTCATTTGTGGGAGGTTTTAATTTTCTGCTTCAATAGGAAGAAATTTGCAACTGAGGCTCATCCAATGCTCTCAAATTCTTATAGCGAGACCACGATTAGTTGCTGAATGTGCTGTGAGTGGTTAAATTGCTTTAAGGACGGTGATTTTGACATCGAAGACCGGCATGGCGGTGGAAGAGAAAAGGTTTTCAAAGATGCAGAATTTGAGGCATTACTCCATGAAGACTCGTGTGAAACGCAAGTAGAATTAGCAGGATTACTGGGAGGGATTCAACAAGCTATTTCAAAGCTCCATAAAGTCATGGAACGATTCAGAAACAAGGAATTGAGTGCCATGCGACTTGAAGCCCAGAGATGTTGAACGGCGTTTGTTTGCCTGTGAACAGCTGCTTGAAAGGCAAAGACGCAAGGGATTTCTCCATCGCATTGTGACTTGGGACGAAAACTGGGTTCATTACGATGACCCCAAGCGCAGAAAATTATGGAGCTTCCCGACTATGCTTCCACGTCGACGGCCAAATAGAATATTCACAGTTCAATGATCTGTATTTGGCGGGACCAGCTTGGCGTAGTGTATTATGAGCTGCTAAAACCATCTTAAGAAATCACAGCGATTTGCATCGAAAGTAATTAATGTGTTTAAGCCGAGCATTGAAAGACAAACGGCCGCAATACAACGAGTGACACGATGAAGTGATTTTACAGCATGACAGTACTCGACCTCATGCTGCAATGTCGGTCAAAATATACTTGGACGCGTTGAAATGAGAAGTCCTATCCCACCCGCCGTATTCCCCTGATTATTATTTGTTTCAACCAATGGCAAACGGCCTGGCTGACCAGCATTTATGTTCTTATAAAGAAATCAAAAATCGGATAGATACATAGATCGCCTTAAAATATGAGTAATTTTTCGACACGGGATTTGTGCGTTTCCCGAAAAGTGGGAGAAAGTAGTCTCCAGCGATCGAAAATATTTTGAATCGTAAATGTGTAATCAGTTGTTTACAATAAATCCTCGAATGTCGAAAAAAACGGCGGAAGCAAAGTTGTACACCTTTTATACATGTTCAGTCTGTCACAAAACTATAACTAGACTAGTACACTTCACTCTAGCAATGTCAAACGCGTACTTAGTGGCAGAATAAGCATAACGGACCAATTCAATGCATTTAGTTTAAAGGTAAACCAAGAGTTGACGCCTATGTGGTTGTTAAATTTTTAGCCGCGTTATTATGATTTAACCTAGGCTATGCTGTACCCCAGTCTAACAACGCAGGGTTAAAAAGGGGGATCTTACAGATTGAATACTCCTAAGCATGTACTGATAGTGCAGCGTAATTAATGGTCTAATATAAAAATGGGAGGGCCATAAATCTATCAAGTACAGCTAAATTCAGGTTTTCCTAATTTTATGCGCTATAAAAAATCACTAAATTTAGTGTTGCCATCGTTATACGAGATGGTGTCCAAACGGTCTACTCGTGTATAATGTAAAGGTACAGGCGCGCGCCAATAAGAGTTAGTAGCAATGCATGTCATAAATATGTGTAAGTAGTTTGAACTTGTGCAGTTGAGTAGCAACTGCTATACACGGTTTGCATAAAGTGTTAACTGCATTGGTTTGCGAATTTTACGTTGGATTCAAAATTAAAGCAACGCGCTTGCATTAGATTTTGTTTTAAATCAAAAAACAGTGCCACTGAAACTTATACAATGATTCAGGAAGCGTTTGCTGACCTTTCGTTAAGCGGAACACAAGTTTTTGAATGGCATGCCCGATTCAAAGCGGGTAGAATGGACCTTGCAAGTAACAAACGATCAATACACCACGACAAAGAACATCTCTGCAATGTATTGGTGAAGACTGTCGTTAGACTATTGAAGACATTGCCACTAAACTTGGATTAGGGTATGGATCGTGTCAACGTTTTTTAAGCGAGGAACTGTGAATGCACCGCAAAATTTGTTCCAAGATCCTTGATAAGTGATCAAAAGCAGCAACGAATTAATGCGTGCCCTGAGCTGAAACTACTTGCTTCGGAAGATGGTAACTTTTTGCCTAAAATCGTAACAGATGACGAAAGTTGGATTTATAAATACCACCCAGAAACCAAGCAACAGTCGAGCCAGTTGAAGCATTCCAGTTCGACAAGACCGAATAAATGCAGGAAATTTAAAAACAGTGCCAAGAGCGTGCTCGTTGTGTTTTTTCGACACGAAGGGCATTGTGCACCGAAAATTCATACCACCAGATGTAGCAGTTAATTGTAAGTTCTTCTGCTACATTTTGAGGCGACTTCGCGAAAATGTCAGACGGAAAAAACCTGAACTCTGGAAAGGCAAAGTTTTTGTATCGTATCAAGGCAATGCGCCGTGACACAGTTCTTATCACACGCTGTCATTTTTGTCAATAATTTCGATGACTGTCGTTCCTCACACACCCAATTGGCCTGATTTGGCATCGTGCGACTTCGGCCTCTTCCCGAAAATGAAACGGCAATTGAAAGGCCGACGATTTTATACAATTTGAAGAAATTCAAACAGAATCGCACACAGTGCTTGACTCATTCACAAAGTAGACTTCCAGAAAATCTATAGACAGTGGGAAAAACGCTGGAGTCGGTGTATGCTTGCGGCAGGAGACTTCTTTAAAGGTGTAGCATAGAGACGGGTTTTGGAATTTTAGCGAACCAGTCCGGGAACATTTGGATACCACCTCGTATTGATATTACAATGCACTACCAACAAAAACAATACTAAATTTAGTAGTGATAAATGAGCGGTAGCTTATATCTTTAATTAATTTGAATGTAATGTAGCAAGATCGTGCGTACCACGCATCTTTATCCTTCGAACGCGTTCTCGCGCTATTTTGTGCGCAGACAGCGGAATGTGCCAATACTAGTCTTATATTAGCAAACTATCCCTAACTATTATTTAACAATCGAATACATTTTATCTACTTTAAATTATACAGCTATAAATTCAATTTTAAATATTACGTTCAGTATATGTTTAGTTTTAGTATTTGTACGAGATAGCTCGTGTGTATTTTAAAAAGGACATAGCGTTGCTAGTATTTTCTGAATTCAAATGTACGACAATATATTTAACATAGCATAAAAATTTTATTTTCTTTTGCTCGGTTCTGAATAATAACAGAAAGAAAGCACGTCAGCGATCCCAAAAAATTGTAAAAATGGAGTAAAAAACTTTTGGCATAACATTACTTCAATTCAAAATTAAGCGTCTATGTAACGAAATTGCTAATAAAAACAGTTACTTTTCGTAAGCAGTTTATACATTACAAATTTTTATTTATACATTCCATATCTAAATTAGCCTGTTGTACGATTACTTTCAATAAATTATGTTTAAAGATATCTGAAATTCGTTGAATTGCTTTTTATTGCAAATTCTATAAATAGAATACGATTTGTAAGCATAATCGAACCTTGTGAAAATATCCTTGCACATATAAATTTGTCGATTTCCTGCTTATTTCGGTTAAACTATTGAGGTTTTTCTCACACCAATGTCCAAAATTTCATTTTTGTTTGATTTTGAAATTTTAAAATTTAAGTTATTTAAACTCATACAAACAAAGCAAAAGTGCATCAATGCATTTCAAGTAACTATTGGAAATTCTGAAAGGAACTTTTATAAGCTTTAGTTTAATTTGCACTATCAATAAATTTTGTTTTCAAACATCACTTCCAATACGTTTTAAAAGGCAATTTATGTGAATAAAATAAATGTTTTTGTCAGTTAGGATTTAAAGGGATGCCCTGCTTAATATTTTAAATCGTAAAGGACTCTTTTGACAGGACATCAATTCACCCGAAACTACTAGAAATATATTTCTAAGATAAAATACGTGATACGTATGTTTGATTTATCTTAACCTTAAGCACTCTAAATTTCATCCTAGCAAATTATAATCTTCCTTGTTCATGTTTATAAAGGCAATCATGCCCTTGCATCCGAGTATATCCATAAAAAGGTTGGATCCAATATATTATTTCGGCGATCCTAATTTTGTTTCTTTTACAATTTCGTTATGCTGTCGGTTTTTCCATTTATCCTTTCCCAGGACTTCTGGTTAATCCTTGGTTCGTTTATTTCCGGATGTTCACGTTGTGTTTCGATTCTTTCGAACATACAGTGTGCGCTCTATTCAGTGTCGTACGGTGGGTTTGTGTAGTGGGTGCGTGTTATATATGAAAGTGATCAAACTAGCACGTGGTTTCCTATGATTTGTATCAGACATGTCTTCCGTTGTAAGTTAATTGATAGTAGTTAATGAAATTATAAAACTTACATGTGCTGTCTTTTATAAAACTATTCATATATGTTAATTGCTTAAAAGCCGAGAACTTATAATTTATTTAACACCACACTTAAGATAATTTTACTATTAAAGTAACAAACAAATAAAAAAACCAATTACTTATGCTAAGCATTTTATGTAGTTATAAACAATAAATGATTAATTTATTTAAGTTTACAGTTTTGTTTAAAATGCAAATCGAATTAAAACAGCATATTGTCATATTCAACCGTTATTGCGTTCATAGTCTGATATGGAAATTTAATCAAACTTTTAAAAACTGTTTATAGTCATCATTAACGTAATTAGAATTCTCGTTGATTTAGCTTATGTTAGAAGTGGCCTTGTCAGAATTTATATTAGTTATTTCATATTCTTTTATTTATCAACATATGTATATATTTAAAATCTAACTGCATAATATCCACAAATATTTATATATACGCGTAGTACAAACAATGGAATAAATAATCTTTTGAGGCTTTATATTTATAAAAATTATCACTAGTTCCGGTTTGCATTTATTTTACTTTAATCAGGAAAAGGCATCATTTTTGTACTTGTTTTAATCAAACCTTTACGTTGCCTGTCATAAGTTTCTAGTATATATTTTAAATAAATCACAATCAAAATATGAGTTTTATTATGCTCATTTTATTAATATTTACCTATTATTGGAACGACAATTATAATGTGCGACTTATAGCTATAAAGAAATAAAAGTACAGCGTATTTATTTGATTATTCTGAAGCATTTATCCCGATTCTCAGATTGCACTTTAATAAAAATTAAACTCGCATGTTATACTGAAATATGCATTTAAAACGAGCATACATATAATTTATAAAAGTTCTTAAAAAAATCAATACATCCAAATTCTTACATATTCACTTCATTTTATCAATAATTCTATTTATAGTTTTTACATCTTAATATGTAACGTCAATATTCTATCAAAATCAGCTGTAGACGACAATATTAATTACTTCAGCGCTTGGTAATTCGAGGTAAAAACAGCATTTTGCTTTGCCAAAGACGCACAATCCAAAAATGGAAAACTTACAAGGATAGGTATTGAGTCAAAGTTTTTAACGTTAATTTAGGTTATAATTAATTGGATTTATATCCCTACAGCGATGGCATTTTTGAATCGAGCATGGTAATAGTCGAAACGTTGATTACATAGTTAGCTTACAATTTATTTAAGAAAGAGACTTGTTAGCTCAATCATAGAGAATATAAATTCAAATAATTATGCAGGTAATAGATTGTTCCTACATTTATTATGTAACTAAATCTATTCTAAAGGTGCCTCTAACTGTATTGAAAATCAGAATATAATCGGTTTATTACTTATTGTATATGTTAATTCTTTTGCGACCGGCCCTTTTTTAAATCACCGATTTGTATGGAATTGAAAGGTTGTTAAGTACTTTTATATTATATAGGTTGACACCTCATATCTTAGCAATGAAGGGTTTTTACAAATAACAACAGTTCTATAGTTTCTTCTGGGAGTCCTGATTACTTTTTAAGAAGTAAACGCAGAAATCAATAAAAACCCTTAACTAGCGGTAATCAGCTTTAACAGCAATATTCTAGCTTATTGCAAGTTTTAATTGTAAGATAGTTCGATATTTGAATTAGAACTATGTTATAACAAAGGGATATACTTAAAACCCTGTTTCAAAATGTTTGGATCATCTAGTCAGTAAATTATTGACTAGTTTCAACCAAGGACTAAACCATGCTAAAAATCATACACATTAAGTTAGCACCGCGTCCAACGAAAATTACATTTTTTAGTACTAGAACTATGTGCGAATTCTGTGCCGAAAAATAAATTTTGTGCTCGAACGGTTTAGCTGGAAAAATGAAAAAATGCATGTGGTGCTAGCTTAACATTGAGTTAGCACCCCAGTATATAAAAAAGCGATTTCGCAAAATATTTTTAAAAAGCCGTCAGGCATAGAATTATGTACTAATGATGTGATTTTAAATGTGCCGCAAAATTTTGGAGAAAAATCTTTTTTCCGTAACCAATTTACGTACAGGAGGAAAATACTATTAATTATCAAGGAACGATTTTTTTCTGTCACAATGTTTGTCAAATTATGTGATCCTAAGATATGTGCAGCACAATTTTTGCGCTCATCACTTTAACTTGAGAATACAACATCAGCCATCCTCCTCCCCAAAAGGGGAATCCCTTACTAATTATTATATGGATTTCTGTGTCATGTAAAAGTGTTTATTAAGTTATGTGCTTTAAAGATATATACAACTCGATTTTTGTGCTGATTACTGTAATGGAAAAAGCAAACCTAGCGAATCGCTCTACAAAAGTAAACCCTATTAATTAACAGTGAGTTATGTACTTTCAAGGTATATACGGAACGATTTTTGTGTTCATCACTTTAACTGAGAAAGCAACAGCTATGCCCCGCATATGAGTAAATCGGCTGACTAAAGTTACTTTCTAAGTTAAAGAAATGAGCACAAAAACCGTGCTGTACATATTTTGAAAGCACATAACCTAAGAAACATTTTTTCACTAAAAATAAATCGATATCATATTAATTAATAAGGGTTTACACTTTCAGGGCGGCTGGCTATAGTTGTTTTCTAAGTTAAAATGATGAGCACAAAAATCGTTTTGTATGTATCTTGTGATCACATAATTCAACGAACATTTTGACACAAAAAGAAACCGACAGCGTGTTAATTAATAAGGTATTACTCTTGTACGGCATCTGGCTAGAGTTGCTTTCTAAGTTAAAGTGATGAGCACAAAAATCGTGCTGTATATATTTTGAGAGCACATAATCTAAGAAACAGTTGCCATAAAAAAGAAATCGATATCACATTAATTAATAAGGATTCATTATTGTGCGGCGGCTGGCTAGAGTTGCTTTCTAAGTTAAAGTGATGAACACAAAAATCGTTTTGTGTGTACCTTGATAACACATAATTCAACAAAAATTTTGACACAAGTAGAAAGCGATATCATATTTAATTAATAAGGGTTCACTATTACGCGGCGGCTGGCTAAAATTGCTTTCTAAGTTAAAGTGATGAGCACAAAGATGGCGTTGCACATATCTTGATATTACATAAAAAAGAATTCGATATCATATCGAGTCTATTGAATAAGAAAGAGTTTTAGCTTATACTTCCTCTTATTTAAGTATATCCTTAACATACATTGAATAAAACGTCAGTGATTGCTTTATGTAAATGAATCTACCTATAATATTAAGTAAACTCGTCCAGTTTTAAGTAGTTTCTAAAAGGATAAGACTTTAGTTATATTTTTCCAGTTCTTACTTCTGTTGAATAAAAAGAAAAATACTCTAAAATTAGTAAGTATTACCTTAATGTTTGTTAGGGTATCTCAAACGCATACTTATGCCAGGCGAATGGTTGTTCTAAACAATTTTCTTTTATTTTAATTATGGTTGACCTTATAAATGTTCGTAATATTAAACATTACAAGAAAAGAAAAAGCATAAGTCCCAGTAAATCTAAGGTTTTATTTCGTTTTGAGAGCGAAAGTATAGACTTTCTAACAGATCATTTCTTGCCACTGCTAGATGAAATCAGAAGAAGTGCACTTAGCTCTGGACAAAGGTTGGAGATTTTCTGCGATACGTTAGTAATACTGGATTTCAAGTAGGTATTGCTGAATATTGCGGCGTTCATCCTGCGACAGTATGTAAAACCATGAATAATGTTATTGACAGAATATTTTAAAAAGCACACCAGTGGATAACGCTTCCATCTGACCTGGAAAGCATGGAAAAAGCAAGGATGTAATGGTCAAATCGATTTTAAATACCTACAGTTATCGGTGCACTGGACTGCACTCATTTCCAAATTAAAAAACCTTCAGATTTTGGTGACGTGTTTATTAATTGAAAAGGATTTGCTAGCATAAATTTACAAGTAATTTGTGATGTAAATGAAGTGATTACAAGTGTGGATACCCAGTGGCCTGGAAGTGTTCACAATTCGAGAATTTGGAAATCGAAATTTATCAAATTATAGCAAGGTTTTGAGGTAATTGTTGCCTTCTTGGAGATAGTGGATATGAAATTGCTCCATGGTTATTATTTCCATTTAAAAACCTCCAAAACAGAAGCGAGGAATTATTTAATATCACTCATTCCAGAGAAGGGGTCATAATTGAAAGAGTATTTGTGGAGCTGAAGCAGATATTTCCTATTTTAGGACATAAAGTAGTAGTATCTGCGGCAAAAGCTTCAAAAATCATTGTTTTCTGTGCTGTTTTACATAATATTCCCAAAAATCTACGGGATGATTTTAACTTTCCAGAGAATTAAATGGAAAACCCAGATGATACCCATGATGTGCACGATACTGAAGAGGAATTAGATAACATCCATCAAAGAGGTGTAGAAAAACGCCAAGCAATAGTGGGGACAATGTTTAACAATATTATTTAAAATACAATTTTTAACTTGAATTTGTAATTTTTCTAGCATTAATTTTTTATTAATTTGTTTACTTAAATCTCAAGGTTAATTTTTATTTAATACTAAAATAAATAACAAGTTTTTGTAGTTTTGGTATTAATAAAATGAAACTTTGTGTACAAAATTAAGAAAACAAATACGAAACAAAAGATTGCAATACATATTTGGAAATTACAAAGTACATTACAAGTCTATGAATTCTCGTAATTCTGAGAAAATGCCACCACTATCCACTTCTGTTCCAGAATTCTTTTCAGGATCACGATTTGGTAAAAAAATTATCAATTTGTCTATCATAAGTTGTTCCCTTGTCGCTTGAAGTTATAGCAACATTCAATTGCTCAAGAAGGGCAAGTCGCTGTAACTCTTGTGTTAATAAACTTTCTGTTTCCTCAGTATCTAACTTAAATTTCTTTTCTTTGGGCGCTTTTCCATCGTTCCTATAGATGAAGGCATTTGTGAATTCGTACTAGCTGATCCAGTGTTTTCTCGATTATTCGCTTCTCCATTGGTAGTTGCAATGGAACATTCATCAGGAATTTTCGTGAATACTGGATTCGTTCCATAATTCAATATATCCAAAAATTCTCTTTCCCGCTAACGTAGTTTATTTGTTTTGTTACCAGTGATATTTTTATCCGTTTTCTTCTTTACATCTGTTTTCACATTATTGACAATTTTTGTCAATTTCTCAATAGTAATACTGTACCAGAAGTCTTAGTACATTCGTCTTTTATATCTTTCCATGCCTTTTTTTTAGCCTAAACAATTGCCGGAACCATTGATTTATTCAGAATAACCCTATGATTTTTCAATAATTTGACAAACAGAAGCCTTTGACAGCTAATCTCGACAGGCAATCCTTCCTCACTTGACGACATGACTACTTATAGCCCTAAAGCTTTACTGACAGTAGATTTGCTACGCACCGTATCAAAAAGACGTTTACAAACTTGTTAAAACTTGTCTTGCAGCTGCAAAAAAACAACCCAAAAGAATTTTATAAGTAAATACCTAGAAGCATAAGTAAACACTTACAACTAAATACTTGACTTTCAGAATGTTTTTCTAGTATTACCTTTTAAGAAAACTCTTACTTTTATTCAAATATAAATAAGTAATATCTTGTATTTAAAAATATTAGTTTTTTTACAAGCTACTACTTCTAAGGCAAAACTTTTTTTATGCAATAGACCCATTAATTAATAAGGGTT
Source organism: Phrixothrix hirtus (assembly GCA_024586415.1). NCBI lineage: Eukaryota > Metazoa > Arthropoda > Insecta > Coleoptera > Phengodidae > Phrixothrix > Phrixothrix hirtus. Next base: position 12,943 of record JAHWXV010254727.1, on the reverse strand, counting down.
CACTCTTGTGTGGCGGCTGGCTAGAGTTATTTTCTAAGTTAAAATAATGAGCACAAAAATCGTCCTATATATAATTTGAGAATACATAATTCATACATTTTGACACAAAAAAGAAATCGATATCATGTTAATTATTAAGGGTTTGTTATTGTACAAGGGATAACTAAGGTTGCTTTCTCGGTTAAAGTGGTGGCCGCAAATATCGTCATGTACATATCTTGAGGGCACATAATTCTACAAGCATTGTGACATTAGAAATACGTCGATTCATAATTCATAATTAGTAGATGTATTTTATTCTAGTATACAAAATGGTTCTGGTCGCAAACTTCATTTAGAATGATAAAAGTTTTTCTTCGAATTCTTTGATGTGCATTTGAAGGCACATAATTAGCAAATAAACGTAAGCCTAACAATTTTTTGAAAAATTTTTGCCAAATCGATTTTTTCATACTGCGTTGTTAAGCTAACGGCGCGTGAATTTTTCATTTTTCTAAATAAACCGTTCGAGCACAAAATTTATTTCTTGGGCGCAAAATTGGTACATAATTCTAGTAATCAAAGAAATTTAATTTTCGTTGGTTAAGATGCTAACTTAATGCCTATCTAAAAATCAATACTATGTCAAATCCATGAGGTGTAACTGTACATTTAATGAAAAGTATATCAGTATATCCATTTTACGATGTGGCTCCATTTGATAAAAATTAATATATTTACAATATATGAATAAAAAATATTATCCATTCCTTGAACTGGAAATATTTTTATTCCATATGCAAAATTACATCAAATGGATATACTTGTATAATGTACCAATTTCCTGAATTGCTAAAAAGAGCAGTAACCAGTTACTGTCATAACTATACTTTCATTGCAAATCGATATTTGAGTTTTACTTATACTCACATAAAACACTGCTTTATGAGATAAACAGAATGTAGGTCTAAAAAATGACTACATTACTTTCTAAATAAAAATGAAACTAAATGCACATTATTTTAATGAAAAACAAAACATAAACTTACAGTTCAAAAGGAATATTAAAATAACAAAGGTATGCGTTTAAAGTAAAAAGAAACAAATATTTTCTTTCAGTATAAAATGAATAAAGGTTATTACTCATTAGCACAGATAAGACTGTGTTATGTACATAATGTTGAAGATTTTAAATAAAATAATTGTTTTGATGTAAAAATATCTGCAATTTTTTAAAAGTTGGAGGTATGTTGCAATGCATAATGGCCTTACCGCCCTGTTAATAAATCATGTCGTGTGGCAACTTGATAAATTTCATTTTTACAGTTATTAATTATCCGTACGATATTTTGGGGATCCGCCGGTACCCCGTCAATTTCTGGAACTGTCAATAGAATACAATCATTAACTTTCAATGCAGTATTTTAACATCTTCTCTGCTACGCATTTTTGACCGTCTCATATAGCTTTACTTTCTGCGCGAATATTTAGCCGAATATTTTCACTTTTACTGTTAGTGTCGCTATCTGCGACGTCAGAAGTCTGTATCCTTGAGTTTTCAGCTGAGTCTTCTTCTTTTTCTTCAGTTAGAGAGTCCAAGTTCTCTTCATTTACTAAGCATGCCAAAATTTCCCTTCGTAGATTTGATGAAGTGAAACTAATACGCCGACCATGACTAAATAGCATTATATGGCAATCGTCAAATTATTCGTTGGCGTGAAATGCTTTTTTCCACTGCACGAAGTGTACTCCAGTAGTCCAGATTGTACAATTGCTATCGTTGATTCAAGCTCTGAACATATTTTCTAAATCCTGATTATTGTTTTCAATACTACCTCGACCTGGTGGTTGACGAAGAATGCCCATTTACAATTCTTTCAAATTTGCGTCAATTAATCGCATTCTAAGATTTGGGATGCACCATAGTTAAAAATAATTTTAAACTTGATATGCCACCTCGGCAGTCCTCTTTGTCTCCAAAGGTCTTAAAGTAACGAATTCGGTACTGTTATCTTGATACTTTAAAACCCACTTGTATTTTTCGCTCGAAAGAGACTGGAAAGCTATAGGATCAACTTGTCCTCTTTCATTGGAATTCTTGGAAGTTATGGGCTTTACGACTATCTGACGAGAAATTCTTTTCTTTACATTGTATATTTTGCAAACATTGCAAGATTCAGGAATACAAAACTTAATTTTGTTGCATTTCTCATTTTTACATTGCCACTATGATCTGTTGAAATATATATTTCATGACAGCTATCGTAAAGATCTCTGCATGCGACGAGATATCTTATTTCGCTTTCATGTTTTTTGTTACGTTTTTCTATTAAAAAGCATTCGCCACCTTACGTGCTAAGTAAAAGGTATTCTGCTTTTCTGACCCCTAAAATAGAAATAATTTGTTGGTAATAATGCGCTTCAGTGTATTTTATGTTCACCTTACGATTTTCCTTTACCACCGAATTTCATTGATGATAACCTCTGGTGGAATTGTAGTAAACGATTTTTTGCGGGTTTTTTTGCATAGTACTTAGTAATATTTTTGAAAATGTTTACTTTTGAATTGTACCCCATTTTTACAAATTTTGCACTTCAAAAACTCCCGTTGCGATAGTAAACGTGTTGCCCGTTTGCAATAAAGGCACAAGTAGTGGTATGCTATACATTAGTATGCACGAGTTCATATTTGTTCGATGTAATTCGGACAACAGCAGAATACGTTACACAAACTTGATAGTAAACATATTTGTCATTGCCACGGGTTTATGAAATGCAATTTTGCACAATTTCAAAGTCTAGACTAAAGAGGTTTCCATTTAAAGAGACAGATAAGTCTTTTATCTACAGATTGTAAATATTGTAATGTCCAGCAAATGGGGCTACTTCATGAAATGGATATCCTTTTCCTGCAGTGTATAGTTACGTCTTATCAATTGAACATAACCATTTCCACTATGCTAAATACGAGTACTTTGATTTTATTGCTGCTTTACTTCACCTAGGTTTTATTTTTGCTTATTTCCATAATATTTCGACAGATTTACACTTTCCATAATAATTTCCATCTATTTCCACGAAATTTCCATTTATTTCCATAATACTTCCACAATGTTACTAACTAATTGTACATTTCCACTTATTTCTACATTTTTTCACTTATATATTGTTAGTTTCACATACTTAGTTTTATTTATCTTTTTTAACACTTGATAGATATATTAGCCTACAAGTAAGGTATACGTGGTACTTATATATTTATTTTCATAAATTACAAGATGTTCATCTTTGATTTAAGTATGAATTAAACTTCTAGCGTGGTTATTTTTAAAGTTTTTGAAGTTGCATTTTCATTTAAAAGTCGGTTCCGTAATTTGGTCGCAATATAAATAGTATCTTGTATGATGTCTCCACTGATAATTTTTATGCCGAACCAGTTCTAGTGTTCATAATTTGTGCCATGTCGATTTCTCTTATTGTCATATTGAAATTTAGACATTCGTCCCTTCGTTTCGAAATCCCCGATCTCTATCCGTGGTTGATCCTATTTCTATATTTGCTTGCTCCCTGTTTCAATACAGTCCAGCGCTGTAAAACATTCGTATTGGTAAAGTGATTACCTGTCCAAAGGATGACCAAAAAAGAAATGATGAACTTTTATCGATTGAAGTTTGAACCATAATTACATTTATGCATAATCCGCTCTTGAACTTGTCCTAAAATAATATTGAATTGCCGCTTCTGATGATGCTGAATATAGAATTCTCTTTTGGTAAGCCGTCCACACCACACAGATTTACAAATACAATAAAACTGTCCGTTTTTAAGCAGTATTGTGCTTTTTCTGGTATTTCAGTAGTCTCTTCGTACACGTGTATTACTTTAGGTAAGTTTGGCTTGGTTAAAAAAATACTTTAACTCCATATATTGCAAACTTCCTTCCTTTATGTAATGGAAGTTTTAAAAATCTCTCAAAACTGTCGATGGAGAAGATATACAGCTTGGTAAATTTGCATGGAAAGTTTCATAACTTAATCTACTACTGACAATAGAACAAATACGCACATAATTGCAGTAGTTGTTTTTAACTTTGTTATTGTTTTGTAATGTTGTGTCAAGAATTATTTTGAAAAATGCCCTAACGTGATCAAATTCATCACATTTTTCATTTGTGTTATCATTTGGAGCCGCCATATTTAGAATCACTCGTTTTAATTGTTCATTTCGATTTAGCAATATTATAATATTTGATACGAGGGATGCTGCTTAAATTTCTGAATGTGGCAATATTGCAGTTCGCAGGATAATTCACATATAAAATTCGTATATTTTGACATATCTACTATCAAATAACTGTGGTAGAAAGGGTGCATATAGTCGTTCTGTTACAGAATAATTTTAAAGCAAACAAAGAGCGGAAGAAACAGGGATTTAAATCGTGAACATTTTCGAGTAATGACTTTGTTTTATTGTCAATTGAAGAAAGTAAATACGAGTGTATCGTTCATTTAAAAACTGCTTTTTGTGATGGGAAACCATCAAGAACAACAGTGTTTCAGTAGTATCAAGAATTTAAATTCGGTCCTAATAACTTTAGTGATGAAGTTCGCGAAAGTCAACCAACGACATCAAAAAGAGCAGAAAAAATTGATGCAGTACGAAAAGTGGTAAAAGCAGACCGTTAAGTAATTTAGATAGAAATTCAGTCATCCTTGTACTGAACATAAAATAAATAAATTAAATTTTAGCGCTTGGGTGTAAAATGTTATGTTCACAATGGGTTCCCCATAATGTAACTAAGGCTCAAAAACAGGCACGTGTCAAATGGTGCCTAGGAACCCATAAATTTGGTATATGACGTTCTCAGTGGTGCTGAAAGTTGAAAATACGAATCTGCCTCTGAAGCTGAAACGAAAGAACAGTCGGCTGTTTGAATATTTCAAAATAAAGCAAAGCCAACTAAAGTTGTTCGTGTTCGCAGTGTTTCCAAACAAATAATCATTTGTTTTATATCAAAAACTGGCCAATTCTGAATGGTATACATTCATCAGTTTACCATATGTTATGTCTGAAATACAAGAAACAAAATAAAAAACGACAAATCATTCGGCATCAGGACAATGCAAGTTGACACACAACACGACAAACTGTGAACTATGTGGACTATCAGAAAGCTGAATTAATGTCTCATCCTCCTTGTAGTTCTGATTGTAATCCTAATGACTTTTTTTGCGTTTCCAAAAATCGAATATCGTATGCTCGATCCACGATTTTCAATGTCAGACGACGCAGTGGAAGTGTTCAAAAATTAAATTTTGGGTGTGCCGACGTCTTAGCCGAAAGATATTGATGATAATTGGTTTAGTCGCATGAAAAAATGTATGAATATTTTGAAAAGCAAGAAAGCAATATTTTTAATTCTAAGTGTGTTTGTTTTCTTCCATCCCGAAGTCATACATAAGTGACTGTTTTAAATCTTTCTTTTCACGTACTCGGCGTCGTTCTTTTCTGCTGTATTTTTGTTGCATCCACTTACATTTTTGTTTTATACATTTACTATTTAAAAACTTATTTTTTAAGTTTCTTAGCAGAGCCGGGTGACTTTGAAGTTTCAACGACTCTATTTTCGCAAAAGTACTATTGCCCCAAATTTGAGTTATCATCGAAGAACGAAGAACTAAAATTTTCGATGGATGTACTTAACTATATCGTTTTCGTTGTCGTTTTGACTTATTTTTCTCGTCCCCTTGTTATGACTGATATTCTAAATCTTTTTCTGATTCATTTTCTATTATAAAATACGACGGGAAGTGAAAATATTGCCTGCTTTCTAGCACAAATTTTGTTTTTTCATCTAATGAACTTTGAGTATATACATTTTGGAAAATTTTGACTTTTATAACTACCCGCTTTAAATGAAATCGAGAGCGAACGTGAGGGTTTAGCTCTAGTAAAGGGTTTTTCTGGGAATAATTTTTTTAGGTCTGGTAAGAATTAAGATTCGTCTATAATTTAAGCAATTTTAATTAATTTCTAATATAAGTTTTGAAATGGATATAAACATTTGGAAGAATACAAAGGGCTTTTTGATTACTTACTATTACTGCAAATTGTATACATTTTTATGAGTCTACAACATCGAAAACATTTTACAGTGACTGATCCAGTGCCACTGAGTTCTATTCTGGCTGTTACTCTAAATTTTCAGTTTGTCTACTACGGGTAAAATTGGTTTATAAGAAAGATTTAATTATATTAAAAATATGATACTTTTCCTGATTTAAGTTGACATCAGTACTCAATAAGGACTCCTCTGGATCCCATTTTTGTATCTAATTACTTGGTTTGTCTCCAGAATTGTCCATACTCATAATAAATGATATTGGACCTTGGTCATTATTAGCAAAAGGGTCTTTAAGAGTTAAAATGTTTAAGTTTGGATTACTAGATGATGTTTGAGATAATTTTAACTTACAATATTGCAATATCATAGGAGTTCTTCTTGTGGCCACTGACTATCTTAAATGCTTTAACATTTGATGTCAAAATTTCTTAATACTTGTCATATCCCATTTCGTTGATGAGGACGGATAGTAATTCTCGTGCAAGTATTTCTATTTCACATATATCGCTGTCGTTTATTTTCGCCAATCAAGTTTTCTTGTTGTCTGTGTGAATGTACACAGTGTTTTTTAATAAAAGGGAAGGATTATTTCTGTAGTATTTTCTAGTATTACAATTTTTTTTAATAAAAAATTATGTTTAACACAAATTGAATAACGTTAATTACTCTAAACATCCTCCACCAGCTTCCATACATATTCTAACTCTCTTTACGATTGAAAGGGTTGCTTTATAAAGCGTATGGTGGTCCACCTTTATGGACGTTGCTGCATACAATATTTAACGAATTAGTTCAATTTTAGTGTGGAACTTTTCGGTATACACTAAATTCTTTAAGTTTCTCTAAAGATAGTAATCCATTGCCGTTACGTGTGATGTCATCGATGGCTAAGGAACTGGGCCACCCTTTCCAATTCACAGGCTAATAAAGTTGTTATTTAGATATGTTGTTAAATCTCTAGCGAAATGAGGTTATATACCATCCTGTTGAAACCACATGTTTACTCTTTTCGGATTGTAAACATGGCGGCAACCATAATTAAAAAAATACCAAGAAATTTGAGGTGAACCACTGTCAACACAAAAAATAAATAAAAAAGAAACGAAAATTATTTATTAAATTGATCATGAAGTACAATTTGTATATATACTTAGCTATGGCAAATAGAGAAAAGGAACACAGAAATTCAACAAAATATATAACTAATAATGTGCAATAAACAATTATAACATATTTCTTTGCAATGACCCCAAAAAGATGATGTTATTGTAATCATACTACAGTAGCACAATTTAATCTAGATACAGAAATCTAATGTTATTAAAATAAGTATCGTTTTATAATAAGTACAAGGTGAGGCCAACAAAATAAAGGTCAAACGGTACCAGCTAAAGATAATCATAGCAACTTGAACTACAAAAATTGAGTAAGAGAAAAACGTTGGTCTAGAGTAGATAGCACTGGTAGGGTTAAATAAAAAAACATTGATTAAAATAAAGCAAAAACTCCACCTGAAGCATTTTACGATAACCTTTGGTATACGTAAAATTAAGATTGTTAAGTTAAATTAGTTTAATGCAAAATTACTGTCCAGTTTACTTGCAATTTTAAATATCAAATTGTTGAATTGAAAATGAAATTAAATTTAAAAATTATAAATATGTAATTCAAAACTATGTGTCATAATAAAATTGAACAAAGTTGTCATTGTTGTCAAGTAAAATAAGTTGGAACGTGATACATTTAAATTCATCGAGGCCAATTGAACAGCTGCGGTTATGACGCGTTGGAAAAGTTCTTTAAAACATACTTATACAGATGTATGCCTTATAATTAATTACGGAAAATGCCTTAGTTGCTGTTTAATTTGTGGGGTTGAAGTTACCAGTTAGTTAATTAAAATTTTCATGGGATATTCCATTTTGAATCTAATTTGTATGTAATAATCAACGATCGTTAATCGAGATCAAGTACAGAAAAATACACTAAAATAAAGAGAAGTGTTCATAATGTAAATATAGTTAGAAAATAACAGCCGACTGTCAAGATGAAATATAACAAACAACAAGAGCTTTATCAAACTAGTTTTTTGAATACGTCTTCACAATATTAAAACGAACAAAATGTAATTTCACCTAGGAAAATTGACTATTTTTAATATAATTGAATGCGGAAAGTTAGTTAATTTAAAAATTTAAATATCTGAAAATTAATAACAATACTTAAATTGTTGCACTTTTTTCAATAATCCTAGAAAACCGTTTTATATAAAACTTAAATAGTGCGTGGATGCTAAGCGCTCTTGAATTACAGATAGTTCGTTAAGTTGCTTATTAAGAATTCCAGATCAAGTTTTAATCAAATGCGATGATGAAAATTGATTTCAAAAGAGTTTTTATATGCCGATGTCTGTAAATACCACCTTTAGTAAAGGCGGCTTCATTCGTAAACAAAATTTGTCAACGAAACTCCCGATGTTCAATCAGTTAAAGATAAGTTGCAGACTTGGTACATAATCTGTAGGCTGTGAAAGTCGAACATATTATACATACGAGGACTCTCCCAAAACTATCCAACCTCCTTTCATATTTACCCCCTGGTATTAACCTGCGTCATTGGGCTGGTTGCTTCCTTGATTGAAAGGTATGCTGCCAACGGCCTTTCCAGTTTTGGAAGCCGCCCTGGAAGTCATTTTTTGGTATAAGCTTTAGAGCTTTTGTCGTATTAGTTTCGACTGTTTCTTTGCAGTCGAATCGATGTCCTTTGGGCGGTATTTTTAATCTTGAGAACAGTCAAAGGTCGCAGGGAATTACATCAGGACTGTGTAGAGGCTGACAGAACTGTACAACTTCAATACGAAGGTTTTTCTGCTCCACCGTTAGCAATTTCGCAATGAATTTCGCACACATGCGAACCACTTACAAATTTTGCCGTCTTCATCATTGCGAAGGTCTCCGTGCAACTCTTTTCGAGTTTTATGCAGAAATTGATGCAAATTCGTTGCTCCGATCTTTTCGTCATTTTCTACAACAGCAAAATGCGACGAACGTAAACAACACGTTGTAAACAAACGCACAATGCACGTGAACTAAAGTGCGCAGACGAACACTGCAGCATCGAGGTAGTTCGTAACGCTTTGCGTTGATACCCGCACCAGGTAGAGGGCGATACAATTGTCAGGCACGAAGATATTAAAGAAGATCGGATAGTTTTGGGACAGTCCTCGCATATGAATAGGGTACAAATCAAAATTGTGTATTGTCCTTCACACTTTCCTTCGAGTTACAGCAACACGATTTGATGTTTTTCGTACGTTAGTCTCTTGCTGTACGGGATACTCTAAAGTAGCTTTGCAAAAAGTACCTGTTTGCCAACTGTCGATGCACGTTGACGTACACACTTCGACAAGATGTTCTTCGACCTGTTCTTGCATTTCCATCATAGTATACGTACAAGATGAATATCGGCAGTGCTTGATTTGAAAATGTAGCCATTACCGAACGTTAAAGTGGCAAAAACTATGAACGGCAAGACAGTCTGACAAACCAATTCACCGACGAACTTTCTGTATAATTTTAAACAAGAAAAGTACATTATAATTAACCTAACCATTTGTTGTCTGGAAGTTTCCGATATATGCATTCCAGGTATTTTCAACATGAAATTACCCAAGAAACACATATCTAAGCTGTTAGTCAAGTAGTGGGGCACCCGGAATATGCAATCATTTGACAAGCTGTGAACCCGTAATGAGATAACTCTTTAAAATTACAAATCATGATGACATTAAAGTATCGGAAACTACTCAATAATTTACTGAATAATTAAATCATATGTTTTAAGTGTTTATACATCTCTTTTAACACTATCATCTTTACTATATATTATTGTAATAAATCCCAATCATTATGTCTATCCATTGATACGAAAAATAAATGTTCTTTAAAACACTGTTTTTTGAATTCCTAAAATACAGTAGTCAATATTGGAAATAATAGATACATGTGTTGATCTGCAGCAAAGTTTAAGAAAATTTGAATTTTTTTATATTTATTTTATGGCGTCGTTTAAAATGTATCTATTTTGGCATCGGACGACCAATTTTGTAATTCTTTAATTAGGTTTTAATTACCTTTAGATATTAATTTATTCAGCATTCTTTGTCTAAGCTTTAAATACCGCTCTGTAATTATTGCTTACACATTCTTAGTGTAAGTAAAGATCGAATTACCTTATAATTTTTTTGTATAGAAAATAGTTTTGAGTGTTATCCGAGGACGTTTTAGTCACTTCTAGTACAATGCAAAGCAGCAATTTGTATTCCACATATGTTCGAGTTTTTAATACGAAAGTATACGTTTGGCTGTATACTTCGATTCGATTTTTATACCAGATATGTTAACGCCAACGCAGATTTAAATAATTCCATTGCTTCCAACAGACGGCGTTAAATACTATAGTAATGTGATATTACCACGCAGTGATAATTTCGAAACTTTCCATACTAACTCGATGTACTGGCACTGAATATAAATTAATAAAACATATTCCAAATGAAAAATGAAAAAATTTCTTACGGATACAAAGCAAAATAGTACAATCAAAATTGCAATAGAATGATTGTTACGTACCTGGTGAACCAAAAATGTTGTCGCATATTCGAATTTAGCGCCAATCATGTCCGTTTAAGAGTGTTCACAGATTTCAGTGGCGTATCAAGTGGTAAACACCGGTTTATTAACATTAACTTAAAAATTTAACTTCTTAAATAACCCATCTTATGAATTTTATTTTAATGTTTATTTACCTACAACAATAATTAAGTACTCAATCTAAATATGGAGTCCAAAGGTGTTAAAATTTGAAATTGCTATTAATTACTAGTAAAGGAGTCTTTTCAAGCAGCCAAAACCCCAAAAACTTGTTAAAATCTATAAATTACCTTGAGAACTGAACAATGAAAGTTTAAATTAATATTTTTGAAAAATCAATTCAGCCAAGATTAGAACGCCAGGTGTTGTTGATTACCGGATTGGCAGAGTGAGTAATTAAAAATAAATTACTGTATTTGCGTGTTAAAGCTTACGCAATCATAGGTTTTAGGATGTTTCGGCAATTAAACTGTTTAGACTTGTTATTGATACTAAGTTGGAGAGATTAAGTCCCTTAGTTCGGACAATGAATGTACTGTGCCGATAAATTTATTTATCTGAAGATAATCTCAGTATACTTTACTCTAATTATTTACTTTTAAACATGTGGGTCTCACCAAAACTTTTATTTTATTTACTACATATATCTAATAAGTAACGAAGTTTGAATTTCATACATTTATTAATCGCCAAATTTAAAACACATAAATATAAAAAAAAATTAAATTAAATTCTTACATCAACAAATAGAAATACAACTTTACTACAAATACCGTTATATAAACAAATTGCAATGACTTGTTAAGCTAAATCCTTTTAAATATTTAAATTTGCTCAAATAGCGTTTGTTTGACCCTTTTCTAAAAGTATCCAGCTGCAGGTATAAATTTCGCTATTAAGTAAAATAGTTTTAACTTTAAATAAAACGTCATTAAAATTTATTTAAAAATTTATTAGTTGTAAAACTTCAAAGGATTTTCACTTACGCAGTAATATTTGATTGTTGATATTATCTTAAGATTGGATGATAACTTATTTTCTTTCTGTTCATTTCCATTCAAACAGAATTGGATTTTACGATTTAGTTTCGATACCAATTTATGTACTGCTTAGTAAGTCTTCGATTTCTACTTTTCGAGAGAAGCACATTCTTACATGAGACTCCCGTTTTATAAAATTATATTAAATTTTATAAATTTGTTGATGGCGACTCGAACACTTTAAATTTGCTGCTTTTATCAATCAGGGGTATTATAAGTTTCAAATACTTGGATATTTACGCGAGCAATGATTAATTCGGACTTTACATGTTTATCGTCAAATGATCTACTTACGAGTTTTTCGCTGGTTGCTTAGATTCATTACCTCTGATCTACGTAAGTAAGATGATTTCGTTTGTAACTTACGGATTTTATAACTTTTTAAAATTCCCTTCTTGCTGCTGTATTAACGAATCAATGCTCTTAAAATTTAAAACAACGGCGTGCGTGCCTTGTTGGAAAACTGTCTGAAGTTTCGATAGATTTTTGCGTCCTTTTTGCTACGTTATGATGTTTTTCAGCTTCGGTTAGTAAAGTATATGGCACCATAATTTTCGGAAGATTTCTTAATGGGTTTATTGTTTACAAGACCTTTCAGTGTTGAATATACAATTTTAATTTGTCCCTTCGATTTTTAAATTCATTGCACTATGAAGTTTATATATCCAAACCCGCGTTTTTTATAACAGAGCACATTTTACACTGCACTATATTTTTATTTAATAGGCTGAGAACTATGGTTTTAGCTTAGAAATACAGTTAGGTAATTTCTACTTATAGCAACAGTTTAGAAATTTGAAATAGGCGATAGCTTATTTCAATTCTCTAATGTGAGAACTGAGTAATTTTTATACATGTTAATTATGAAGGTTTAACAGTATAATACATAGCACGTTTCCAATTACACCACCGAGTTTGCTTCCCAATAGTAGTTAAAATCTTCCAAACATATACGTTAATCTTATTTTTACTAGATTGTTGTATTGGACAAAGTTTATCAACATTGGTCAATTGAAGAATTCTAAATACATGCGGATTCGCTTCGAGACCAGGCAGTAACGTCTTCCTTAAATTAAGAATAAGGTTGACATCCTATATATATATATATATATATATATATATATATATATATATATATATATATATAT
>JAHWXV010254702.1:0-19238 GCA_024586415.1 Phrixothrix hirtus | reverse complement strand
GTAACTCAAAGCAGAGGATTATAAATTAAATAATGAACCCCTTGAGACCTCATGCACTAGAGCTAAAATTATCAGGTTAGTCAAGCTTATAAGAAACCATTCTTGACTAAATAATTCATGTCCGCCTCTCTAATCGGTATAAAGTACCAAAGATAGCGTGACAACTTCTCAAATGATGTTAACGTTAATGACAGTCAATCAGTAAAATTTTACTGTGACGTTTAATGTTTCTGTTGATTATTAGCATTTATTTTCACATAACCAATGCATTTACCTGTAAATAAAAGACTTGAAGTTCTTATAATGATTGGATATGGTGAAAGAATTCGTACACAAGAAGTGTGTAATTTATTTAATAATAGATATTCACAAAGACCAAGTATAAATAAATCAACGATAAGCAAAATTGAAAAAAGTTTAGAAAATATGATACCATAGAAGATTTATCAAAAAAAAAGGTGGTGCAAATGTTAAAAATGACACCAAATTAAACGCTTATCTTCTACGGAAGATATTCCGCACAGCAGAGTTCGTCATATTGGCCGGGGTCACGATATATCTTTTACAACTTTCACGTTCACAAAGTATTCAAACATGAAAAGTGACATCCCTCAAAATACGTTTTGTACATGAATTAAGTGATGATGATCCTCATAGAATAATAGAACTTTGCAAACAAATAATGAGTATATGTAATGATGACCCTTTCTTTTTCGAAAATATAATTTTTTCGGACGAATGCACTTTCACTTTAAAAGGTACCGTTAGTCGGTAAAATTTTAGATACTAGGCTAAATAAAATCGAAGTGGATGCGAGAAGCTCATACTCAATCTCCACTGAAAGTTAATGTTTGGGCAAGAATTGTTAGAAGCAAAATCGTTTGGCTATATTTTTTGATGGTAATGCAAATGGACCAAGCTACTTTTTAATGAATTATCTTGATCCAATATTAAGAAATCTATTTCGCAGTAGGAGTATTTCAGAGAATAGAAAGCTCGTTTCGGCAACCGAGTGAAGGGTGAAGACATCAATTCGCGCGACCTGTGTGTGTATTTGGGCCCGTAATTGCTCTAAATCTGGAATTGACAACCCCTGGTATACCAGAAGGTAGTCTTTTGAGACCCCTGGCGTAGTATGTAAATTTATGGAAGGCATTTTCTCGCAGCATATACATCCCCACCCTCGGTTCTGTGATAACAGGTATTCTTAGGTGTAAGAAATAAGATAATTGTCTCTTACGTCATACCAAGTATGTGTTGTTGCCTTTAACCTATGCAGCCGCCTCCCAGTGCTATATGTCACTTTTCCATAGGAAATAGTTTAGTCCCGCGAAACGAAGGAGAATTTTATAAACACTATTGTGCGGTATTAATCCCCCTGAGTAATGTCAAGAGATATGCATGTGTTGCAATTATACCTGCCAAATTTAATCAAAGGACGTTGGTGGTATCAAAGCCAAGCACTCCCGCGGGTTTACGCTTTTTGGGGCAAGTTAACTTTGATTCGGTTTAATTGGTGGTACGTGTATACCTTAAATTAGTTCATATACTATTTTGAATTACTAGACGGGAAAATTTTCTGGAATATCCTCGCAATAGTTGGAATATTTTATCCTTATTTGGGTGATTATAAAATTAACTGTCACTCATTTAATTGTTTTACTTCAACTAGCTTTAGCTTTAAAACGATTGCCTGTAAAACTTATATACTTTGGAGTAGCTTTGAGTAAAACCTGCGTCACATTATCTTAGCTGTCCTGCTTAACGGTCCTGTTCTTGCAGGAGGAGTATCTATTAGTTGACAGTTATAGAAACGCGAGAGATCAGTTTTGTATTGCTGGTCGATGCTCTTTGGAGAAAACCCCTTATCGTGGACTAAGGCTGTGGCGCTCCAATACCTAATCGTGTATTGTATCTCTGACTGTTCAGTAGGAGATGGAACATTTAACAGCGATTCTTGTTGGTAGTTTGAAATCTCCTCGCCCCGCAGTAGTTTAGTCGAAGCCCTCTGTTGACGCCGGTTCTGTTTAAAATTTACTCCTTGTTCTGTATAAACACATACGTACATACAAACACACATACACACGCAAGCACGCACGTACGCCCGCACGCATGCACGCAATCACGCACGCACACACGCACACGCGTATCCACACACACACACACACACACACACATACACTGTGTGCATAAAGTATGGAATAAATATATGTAATATCTTCCAAACTAAATATGTCTGAAAAAATTCTGCGGACTCGTCAATTTTCTTTTTCAAATTCACATATTTTCATGTATTTAATATAACTTTAACGTCATTACTCTCCCAGTAAAGACGTCATCATCGTATGTTTTAAATAGAACACCCAATATATTTTTCCATTCTTGGATTTTACTTGAAAAACATTTTCAAAACTGTATCCCTTATATGATCTAGAATTGTTAACTTGGGAGATACGAGCATTTAATGTTAGAAATCTGAACAAAATTTGGTAGTATACTAAAATTAATAATTTGAACAAAAGCGTCAAAAATTTCTTTTAGTTATTAATTAAACAATGTTTTAAACAATTATAGCAAATGTTCAAATCGCAGTCCTCTCTCTGCCGGACAGTAATCCAACCGATAAATAAACTCTTGTTGAACTTTATCAACGGCTTCCTATGGAATGTTATTTACTTCTGTTGTAATTCTCTTATAGCTCGGCAATATTATTGGACTTGCTTCGATAAACCACATTTTATAAGTGACCTCAGAGAAAAACTCTAAAGGAGTGAGATGTATCCACGTACATTAATCCACTTTTTCGGGAAAATTTGATCAAGATATCTTAGAACACGTACCGAAAAATTAGGAGGCACACCGTCCTGTTGATATCATACACTTTCAACCCCTGAATTACTCATACTGGGAAATAGATTTGTTAATATTGGACCAAGATAATTCATTAAAAAGTTTAAATAAGTTGGTCCATTTTCATTACCATCAAAAAACATAGCCAAACGATTTTGTTTCTAATAATTCTTGCCCAAAAATTAACCTTCAGTGGAGATTGAGTATGAGCTTCTCGCATCCACTTCGATTTTATTTAGCCTATTATCTGAAATTTTACCGACTAACGATATCTCTTCTAAAGTGAAAGCGCATTCGTCCGAACAAATTATATTTTTTAAAAAGAAAAGGTCATCATTACATATTTGTTAGGTATCCAGTTATAGTTGATTACAGTAGCGCGGCTCATAAGGAGTTTGTCAACTTTTCACTCCAACCGAGAATAGTGCTTGCAATCTTCTGGGAAAGGTCAACATTTCGATAATTTTTTATGGCACGTTGCTCAACTTCAAAGCTATACTCTTGTATCCATTGTATCCACTTCGCTATTTGGCCCTTTGAATCAGGTTTGGACAACACATTGCTAAAATATCCAACTACTCGTCCTTATTCATCTTAAATTTACGATATAATTGCACCGATACCGACGTAGTTGGCAACAGTATTTAAGGGTAACTTAGGGTAACTGAGTATAGATGTGTTTGAAATGACTCCTGGCAGCTAATATTCCATATGTTTTTAAAGGGTTTTGCGGTATGTGCAAATCCACGTACAAATCGGCGATAGTAGGCACACAACTACAAGTAGATACGTAACTCATATTTATCATTTGATTGCAGCCAATCATAGTTTGGGTTGGATATTATCAGGGTTAGCTGCCATACCTTTCTCAAGAAGAACCAAACAAAGGGATTTATTCTGCTGTTTATATAGAAAGGAGAAATTGCAGATACACTCCAGACTGGCAGGGAACAAAATTAGTGAGAATGCTGATGCAATAAATTTAAATGCCACGATTTATTACTGGGTCCCGAATTTGTTTAGATATAAGTTGCAGTAGTGTGCCATTTGTGATTGCATGATTTATTTTGAATTTTTGGAACCTTCTGAAATAGGCTACTAATTATTGTTGTATCTAATTTTGTTACAATATCTCAAAATAGAAACAAAGATAGTGTTATTGAATAAATTTCATACTACAGTCACCGAAGGCAGAATTAACATAAGTTAATGTTATTTTAAAAATCACGCCTTTTATGTTGGCAATACTTTTATTAGGAGGTAGCTATTTTTAAAAATTAAAGTTAGATATTCTGACCATGCTGAACCTGACCTATAAGGTAGCTGATTGTGGTTAAACAAAATTTCATATTCGTTTACAAAATATCAAACCTTCTCGTACAAGTAAACACTTGCAAAAAATTGCGAATGTGAAGTTTATACTTTATATATTCTGTAAAAACGAACATAATAATATGTAAACATATTGAATATTAAAAAGAGTTACTTCGGCTTTATTGTATAATCCTTCCATTTTGTCTGTCAACAGTAGTAAGTGAATGAGGTTTAGTTTTTTGTTCTAGTGTAATATCGTACATTTCGTAAACGCAATACAAATATTTTATTATCGGGCACAATACCAAGGTACAAAATATATATCATTATAAATTGTATTAATGCCATTTTTGTAATATTTATATAAATTTGAGGTATTGAATTTGGCTGCTTTAATTCAGTTCCCCATAACTTATGTAGTTAACGAATTTTCTTATACCTGCATGACATTCCATACATAATTTAGTACTGAAACTCTTTAATTATTCGCAATTTCTAGTTTAATCGATCAGCATACGAAAATAAAATACAGTCGTTGAACTCCAGATTATACTGAATAAAAGATAAGCTTCTTTAATTCAAAAAGTACTGTAATCAAAATTCTAAGGTTGCATACGTGTGTACGTCTTAACGCCTTCCACTTCGCACATAACCCCCTCCACTTTACTTAAATCGTCATATTCGTGATGCTGGGAAATATGTAGTTGTATGCAAATTTTGTTGTTGTTTATATAAGTAGGAACAGTTAAATACAGCTAGAATGCATGGTCAAAATTTAGATAAAATACTTTAATAACAAATACTGCGAAACTAGACATTGTGTTAAAATTAAAATAAATCAACTGTTATCGAATTTTACAATTCTCTTTTCAATCGGTTAAAGAAGAAAGACTGATGTTTGCACTTTGTGCTTACGTCTGAGTCTGTGCAATACAGAAATTCACATAGACCTTGAAGACATAAACCCATGTGCTGATTTCGTCATGCTTACTAGAATTTAGTTAACCGTGAAGGTATTCTAACGAAGAGCAGGGATTTTTAACTTGTCAAACATCACACCGACGCGTTACCGTTTCAGAATTCCGTTGGAATTAATTCAAACCAAGGAAGAAACTCTGATTCGGCCTTATTCCAAAGTATCTGCCAGCTGTTGAAAATACGCAAGGCCAGAAAAGCTACTCTTCGTCTACAGTCAGATGGAAATATATTGGTCAAAATTTGTCTCAAACTATCAAAAATATTGCGACCTTCATCCTTGATGACATATCGGCCCATTATAAATGATACAACAGGAGATGCTCCAGCTTACATGTCGCGTGAGCGTGAATTTAGGCTATTGTGGGATTTGCAGATTATTACCAAATGTGGAGAGGAAGAAATTGCTAGAAATGTATATGTCTAAAGTCTTTGAAAGAAATTAAATGAAATTTATTAAAGAGTTCGTAGCAACATTCAGATTGTAAGTGAACGAATGAAATTCCACTAACAATAATATATAAATTCTACAGCGAGAGGATTTCAACCTAATGATGTGATTTTAGTGTATCAGCCTTAACGACGATGAGTTCTCTCTTTCGAATTACAAAGATTCTGAGAAGATTCGCATGAAGTAATAAAAAGGAACAACGATTTAGTCTATCTAATAATGAATAATGAATACAGTGCGAACCACATTGGGTTCGAAATCGTAAAAGTCCAGAAGAGTAAACAGTCATTAACTAAATTTATCAACTTGTTTGAGGCCTCGTTAATCTCGCTTGGATAGTATTATTAAACAATACAGAAATTCGATTAATGTACCAGAGGAATATTATCTCTAGTCTCATTTTGCCGCTAAGACGCCTGAAATTAAAAAGAGGTACAGTTGCCTAGAGGAAATACGGCAACAGGGACCAGAAATCAGTAAGGCATGCCACCTATCCCGCGATCATCGTTAAGGTATGCGAAGCATTTACTATATCGTGACGAAAACCTGATCCCATCAGAAGCCACGTTATGAAGACTTGCCAAAGCATTATGGAACCTAAGGAAACAAAGTTACGCCGGTGCTGGTAAAAAATTAACCATACTAAAACTCGGCTGCGGTCCAGATTAACCTAACTGTCGCGTGGTGCATAATAAAGTATCAAGATCCTGGTGTGCATTTGGTATCAAAGAGGAACTCCTCTCACAACTAAGTCTATGGACCGGCACATTTTTAAGAAATGGGGTTGCAAGTACCGATTACAGTGCAGATTCCGACATTCGCAAGAAAAGGTAGACGCATGGCAAGTTCAAAGTCCAAGGTCACTATTAGAGGACGTAATTGTCTTAAGAAGGGGGCGGGGTATCAAATTAGAAACAACAATAGTTTTGTAGAAGATTCCAAAACATTTCAGAAGGTTTTATAGAACTGAAATAAATGGCGTAGGTACAAATGGCTCACTACTGCATCTTATGTATAAATAAATTCAAGGTCGCAGCAATAAGACATATCATTTATTACATCAGCATTTTGACTAATCTTATTTATTACTAAATTAGAGTGTTTCTGGAATACCTCCTTTATATATAAATAGCTGTTTAAGTTCCTTTAGTTATTATCATACCAATGGATAATAATAAATAAATTGTGTACTATAAAATATATATAGGTATAGTAAAATGCATGTAAATAAGTAATTATAATTTAATTAATATAAATAAATGCTTTTAAAACAATAAACGGGTTTCGTTACAGTGTTGTAATGTACATAAGCCACTGCCTACCTTTTTGTAGATAATTAATTAATTAAATTTTTAAATTACAAACTCGATGCTAAAATAGGGCATAGATACAACAGTTGCATTTATTTAAATTACTTAGAATCGTTTCGTCAGTTCAAAATATCCGGTATATATTTCATTTAATTACTATTTATATAATACCGAGGTTTTAACTGAATATCATGTTTATTTAGTGATGTATTTACTTTTAATTACCGCTGCGTTAATTAATAAGCAGATTAGAAATATTCTAAAACTAATTGTGTGAACTATTAATCTAACAGTTCAAGATTTTTGACCCTAGTCAACAAAAAATTACCTATGTAGGTCAAGCGGTTTTGAACTATCTATATAAATAACACATATGGCTAAGACAGATAAGATAAACATACGTTAATTTTAGCCATTAATGGAATTTTTACAGCATTTAAATTGATTTAGTTGCTTTATGTTGATTAAAATGTAACTTATTTAGTTAGGGATGAATTTGTGTTGTTATCTGCTATTTTATACATAACTTGTGATTTTGTTAATGCATAAAATTGAACCGGTACAACCATTTTCGTTAATTATTATTAATTAGAAGCAGTTCCATTAATGTTCTTTATTACTACTTCAGGCAGAATTAAATTGCGCATCCAATGATGTTTTAATTAGTTATAAAATATTTTAATCAAGGGAATTAAGTAACTAGAAAGCCGCTTCTCCTTGAAGATACAGATAACAAATTCATACAAAAGCACGCGCTGTAAAGTCATACTTCAGAGAATGTTTACCGCCCTTGCTGGTAGAACATCTCAGCTGAGAAATAAAAGAACGATTACCGCCATTGCTGGTAGAACATCTCATCCGAGAAATAACAGATCTTACCGCCTTTGCTGGTAAATTAACTCCTTCGTAAAATTCAAATGTCCATTCTGAGAATTGTTTTAATAAATCCGTAGAACTCAGTTTACGATTCATAAATTAAAATGTAATACAGTAAAACAGTACTTTTGCTACAGGCCGTATTATTCCAGAATGTAACGGGAACGAAACGCTCTGAAGTACTTCATTTTAACATTTTAGGAAACAAAGTTTATTTCCTTACATTGCTCTAGATTTTGAGTTCAATCAATAAACTGGGTAAGATACAATTCTCGTTTAGTTAATAATTATTAATAATAAACACTCACCGAGGTGTATAAAAGCACTTCGAAATCCTTTTCTGTAATTAGATGAAAATTCGCTTCGAAACTTGATTTTTCTTGTCACGTCCTATGC
This sequence comes from Phrixothrix hirtus, assembly GCA_024586415.1. NCBI lineage: Eukaryota > Metazoa > Arthropoda > Insecta > Coleoptera > Phengodidae > Phrixothrix > Phrixothrix hirtus. Next base: position 11,066 of record JAHWXV010254702.1, on the reverse strand, counting down.
ACATCCAGAAATGCATATCGGAATTGTTCCTCTAAATAAACCTCGTTGAATTATTAATAATTTAAGACTAAACGATAATTACCTAAATTAAATTTCACCAGCACAAACAACATAATTAAAACACAACGCAGGCAAACAAGCGCCATTTTGTGATCTACAAACTTTAAAAGCGATCATATGGACCGTAAATATCAATCATAAAATGAATTCCTACGCCATCTACGTTTGACAATTTCGAGTAGAACGGCTGTCAACTAATTCAAAGGTTAATACCTAAAATAAAATACCATGACCTGTATAATTTAATTTATTATGTTAAATAAATGACTTTTCTGTTAAAAAGTGTTATTACTGAATATAAAGATATACAAACAATTAAGAAATGATTATATTACAAAGGTACAAAGGTATATGTACGTGTTAATAGTTGTAAATGCAAGGATAAATAAAAAACAAAACAGAATACAGTTTGAAATAATAATCATGCAATTATCCTGATTTAAAATTAATTGTAAATAGTTTAAATTAAAATAAAGTACGTTTCCAGTGCTACACAATTAAATAAAAGCAAAAGTAACATTCTAACGAGATGTACACCTAGCTCTAAAAGAAATATTAAAGTGCACATAACCTACGTACTACAACTAAATTAAAATTAAAGGTGTTAATTGAGCTAATTACAATAAGAGTCTTGGTACAAAAGTATATACAATAGGTATAAAATTAAAGGTAACAAACGACTATAAACAAATAGAGTTTGTGAGCTCCGATTTACACTGGGAAGCAACTTTGTAAATAATTTTATCGTGTACATAGATGAAGTGAATGTTAGGTAGATAGTTTCCGAAACATCCAACGAGCAGTCCTGGTCCAAACTCCAACTTAAGAGCTAAACCCGAGGTATCCGTAACACTGACCAAGCATCCTCGATATAAGTTTTGATGCATTAATCACCCACGTTACAATGTTATATAAAAATTCGACCTAAACTTTTGATTAAACACTGGACTTTTATTATATTAAAGTTGGACGTGAAATTAAATCAAATTTGGTTTAATGACTAGCTGTATTGTCTTAAATGCGTTTAAAGCGCAAAAATAGATATAGGCTAGTTTAATTAATTTATCTTTAAATAAAGATTCGTAATAAATAATCTTGTCAAATTTTTACCCAGGACGATCCTTGAAAAACTCAGTGGAGGTAGGAGGTACCTCCATATTGTAAGCGCGTCTGAAAATCTTACAACCTTGATCGTTTATTTGTAAACACCTTGTATATATTTCCGTGTAATATTAATAAAATTCAATTGGTAAAGTACCAATATAAGCTGTACGTCAAAGATTGCTTTGCAACCTTATAAATAATATAATTTCATTTTACAAATAACTATGAAAAGCTTAAAATCCTAAGCTACGTGTTATAAAAATTAGAAGCACCTTGTTAAATAAACATAAATTCAACAATACTCGCTTGAAAGCCAACAAGTTTAAAAATATACATGGACCCCTCTCGTATCCCCCCCCCTTTTAATTTCTTGTAGAATTACTTCACTTCTCGAGTACCGCTCAAGAAAGAGGCAAGTAAAGTTTGCTTTTGATAGTGCGTGCCGTCAGGATATTTAACGAATAGTTTAAAAGTACCCAGATGTCGATTTAAGAGATGAAGTAGTGCCACTTGATCTATTTCCGCCTAGTGCGCTTTTCTAGTACAGGGTGGATTCCAACTTCCTATCATTTGGAACCAAAAGGGTTAATTCTGATGAGGTTGAATCAAAGATACGATAAAGTAAATATCCGAGACCACCAGCTGTAAACTCCAAGTTCTCCGAGAATAAAATAACCTGCAGATCACCAAGTAAGCGATATACTTTCGTTAATTAACTTTCGTCAATGTCCAATCCTACCTAAATTATTCTGGCTGGGACAAAGCAGATGATCACGTAGAACTACCGGAAAAATCCGCAAAGCTGCAGTAAAAAGACTAGCGCTTGGGAATGTTCAATATTTTATAACATTTAGGGCCATTACGGCCAACTTATCTGGTTCAGTTTAACGTAGTTTAACTTTAGGAATACAAGCGCCCTTTGATTTAGAAGTAGTATCTGTTCGCTCCCGTTAATTACTTGTGGGAGAACCTGTAAGTTTCTTAGTGCACAACCTATGTTTCATTGTTCATTATATTTAATTTCTCTATGCCAATCTTATTTTATTATACAGGGCTATTACTGAGTAATGACGACCCTGAATGTCCCAAACAGGCAACTCAATTTACATATCCCTAGGGCGCTATTCCAATACAAAAACATAGATATATTATTCGTCATATATCCAACTGTCAATAATTAGGTTGTAATATTTCAACTACTGCGAGTATAATGAACTATAGTAAAATTGGTATTTACCTTTAATGTTATTTGAAATCATAAATATTATATTAGTCAAACAAGCGTTCGCGGTACGGTACGGTACGGTCCTAGTCATTAATCTCGACGTTTATTGTCCAATTGTATTCATTTATTAGAAGATGTATTCAAATAACGAAAAGACTGATATAATTTTAAGTTTTGGTGAATGCCGGAAAAATGCGGTTGCTGCCGCAAATTTGTACCACTAACGCTATCCACATCGTAGTGTACCGATTAACAAAATTTTTCGCAGACTTGAAACTCAGTTAAGAGATAATTGGCCTCCTACTAAAAGACCTAGACAAAGAATTGTCACAAGTAAGCAGAATGAAATACCAGTTATCCGTAGTGTAACGGAAGATCCACATACAAGCCAAAATTCGATTGTTAGAAATATTGAAATAACCCAGTCTTCAGTAACTAAAATTTTACGTATAAATAAATTTCATCCATACCATGTAATGCTAGTGCAAGAACTAAAAGAGCCTGATTTTGACAAAGAATTAGAATTTTGTAATTTTATACTTAAAAGAGTTTAAGACGACCCTAATTGTTTAAACAAGTGTATGTTTTCAGATGAAGCAGCATTTACAAATAGCGGTTGTACTAATAGGCATAATTCTCATTATTACCCCCAAGAAAATCCAAAGTGAACGCGAGTAGCACACTTTCAAACAATTTCTTCCTTAGAAGTTTGGTGTGGAATTTTAGGAGAGCGTATTATTGGGCCGTGGTTCTTTCCATTGGTGTTAAATGGACAAATGTTCTTAGATTCTTTGTAAAACGAGTTACCGTTATTGCTGGAATATGTGAACCTTCATACGCGCTAAAATTTACGGTTTCAGTTATATCGTGCACCACCTCATATACAACAAAACCTACGGCAATTTTTATCAACTAAATTTGAAAATAGGTGGATAGGAAGGGGTTCGATTAACCTTTGCGGTGTGCTAAAACATCAAGTGTTTTTAACTCCACTTGCTAATATTAATGACTTAAAGGAAAGGATTACAGAATCGTGTAGGTCAATAACACCAGAAACATTACGGCGTGTACAACGTTCGTTTTTAAACATAATTGCAGCCTGAGTAACAGTCAGAGGTCGACATTTTGAGAAAAATTTACATTAGGTGCTTATTTAATAGATAATTAACATTTTTATTGATTTTTTTCCAGTTAATTTCGTTTTTATTTTATATCCTACTATTTTATGCTTTATTAAACAATTTTATTTAAAAAAGGTGAATACCTATCTTACTAGTAGTTCATTATACTCGTAGTAGTTTAAATATTACAACCTAATTATTGAGAGTTGGAAATACAACAAATCAGGTATATATGTTTTTGTATTCGAATAGCGACCTATGAAAGTGTAAATTGGGTTGCCTATTTGGGACATTTAGGGTCGTCATTACTCAGTAATAACCCTCTATATAGATACGCTGTGATAATCTATACTTTCTTAAAGGAATTAGTTATCATTCTGCTTAGTATTTAATTAGTTAGGTAAGCCGTCGTAATTCTACCTACTTGAGAGTAAAACCCAGCGGCGTGCATAGAAAGGATTAACTTAATGTAAGGCAATAATAGTTCAGTAATAGGTAAAAGCAATGGAGATAGGTCTTTTTATCTCCCGAACTACAAATACCCGTTAACTAGCATTTAAAGATAAATTGGCTCCCTTATACGAGACTATCTTAACCTTGTTCGCGATTAATTATCGCCTATTGCAACCCTACGCAAAAATCCCTCAATTTTAACTTCTCAAAATTTCTCGCGATCGTAAAACCTATCCCCGATTCCCACTGTAATGGCCAGATCAAATCAATTGATTCAGGGAATTAATCATCCTTACCTTCTACAAGGGCGTAGGACCAAAAAATCCCGTTATAATATGTACATATGTAAAAAAATGAAAATTACTTAACCGGGTGCTTGAAAATTATTCGGTCAAAATTTATAATTACATAAATTTGGGAAGTACCGCTAGAAGGCATAACCACTTCGTTTTATTACCTGGAAGACTATAACTTTTCTGGACATAAAAAATAGACACAGCTAAGAACAAATTTGGTAAGGTGTATTGCTCTACAACAATCGTTACAATTTTATTATGTGTTAATTTTGTAAGATGCTTGCTTTAGAATAATTATTACTTGAATACTTGCACTATGAATATAAATCTAATTACTAAAATCCATAATAAAAGATAAAACGCTTTTAAGTACTAAATGCATTACACATTAAAATTTGAAAAATATAAATTCAAAAAGTTATTGTTTTTAGTCTAACATACGGATAGCATGTCCACATGTTTTTTTTAGAAAAACTTAATCTAACTTTGCTGCAACTTCGAGGGCTCAAAATAACCTTACTCCCCGGAATTAAGTTTAATTTTCATATCTTTAAGGACTTAGGTTTAGATATAAGAACAACTAGCTTATGTGGTTGGCTACAGTATTGCAACGTGCTCTGGTTTAAACATTAAAACTGACAACGGGGATGCTTGACCAGTGTTACGATTACCTCGGGTTTAGCTCTTAAGTTGGAGTTTGGCCCAGGACTGTACATTGGATTCTTCGGAAACTATCTAAAACTAAAACTAACTTAAAATTTATTTACAAGGTTACTTACCAGTGTGAATTCGAGCATATAAACTCTATTGGTGTAAGATTGTTAGCTTGGTTTAATTTTGTATACTCTGTATATACAATTGTGACATGCACCTTTGATTTTTAAATTAGTTGTAGCTTATAAGTTTTGTGCACTTTACTATTTTTTAACGGGCTATATTTGCACCTTTTAAAATGTAATTTTTATTTGTATATAATTATGAAACACTATAAATGTACTTTATTTTATATCAAACTATTTGCAATTAAGTTTAACTCAGGATATTTGCATGCATGTTAATGTAAGCTATGTTTTACTTGAATATTTATTTATTCTTTTATTTGTAAGTATTTGAATGAACTATAGTTATGTGACCTTTGCAATATAATACTTTATTAATTGTTTGTATAATTTTACCTTCAGTAATAAGACTTTATAACGGAACATTATTTCGTAAACATAATAAATTAAGTTCTACAACATTTGAACTTTATTATAGATATGAACCTTTTAAAATTAGTTGTTTACAAGTAATATGATCCATCTAACAGATCGGGACCACCAATATGGCGACTGTTTATTGTTATTGTGCGTTAGTGGTTGTAATTATTTTAAAAGTTGTGTTTTCACGTGTGTATTTTAATTTAGGTGTTTATTGCTTGAGGCCAGATTATTTGTACTTGACCCTAGGCTCATTTAGAGGAATCGGAGCGACACCTACCGTTGGGGTTGTATTACTACATGGCGTGAAAGATCTTAGCAAATGGGTGGTCTCCCAACATCTATGCGAACGAGATCCGGGATGCTTTTCAACACTTAGGTGAGTGTATATATAAATAAATCTGTAGCTAAAATGTATATAATCTTTCTGGTTAATAACTGAACTCAAAAACTAAAAGCTCAGGTAAAAAACCTTCGTACTTTGTTTACAGAGTGCTTAGTTCCTTTTCAATTCTTGAATGATGTGGCCTGTATTAAAAACACGATTATTACGTTTGTTTTAAATTTTAATCATGAAAAGTAATCAAAATATTACGGATTTGCAAATTTAACAATTTTAAAGTTTGCTTTACATAGGACTAATACACCACTCGCTTATGGGGTAAGTTATGCCCTATAATATTCGGTTTATTAAATTAAATAGCTCAAATGAGTTGTTCAAATTGCAAGGCGGTAAAACATGCTCTGAAGTACGACTTTACAACGCAAGCTCTTATATGAAATTGTTTTCTGTAACCTCAAGGAGAAACAGCTTTCTTGTAGCTTAATCTGCCTAACTAACATATTTCACAATTAATTAATATAACATCGGATACGATGCAGTAATAAACAACATTAATAGAACTGCTTCCAATTGAAAGTAATTAACAAATTCAGTTATACAGGCTTAATTACCTGAATTAACAAAATAAAAATTAATAATAATATAGCGGTTATTAATATGAACTAACTCCTAATTAAACAAGTTACATGCTAATTAACATAGCTAATTAAATCGATTTATATAATGCAAAAATTTCCATTAATAGCTAAAACTAACGTATGTTTATCTAATCTGTCTTGGCTATTCGTTTTATTTATCCACAGAGTTCAAACCCCCTGACCTACATAGGTAATGTTTTGTTGTCTGGTGTCAAGAACCTTGAACTGCTAGATTAATAGTCCATACAAGAAACTTTAAAATATCCCTAATCTTAATATTAATAAATATAACGGCAATTAAAGATAAATAAATAAATAAATAAAGATGATAATCGGTTAAAAGCTCGGTAATTATATAAGTAATAATTAAATGAGATATATACAGGACGTTGTGTTAGTATTGAATTAAAGAAATGATTCTAAGGAATTCAAATATATACAATTAATGTGGCTAGGCCCTATTTTAGCACCGAATTTATACTTTAAAATTGATTTAGTTAATTATTTACAAAAGGAAAACTCGAGGAACCGGCATAGGTACCTTACAGTATGAGTTCTGTACCTTGGGGAGTAACCTCCCCGGTACTTTGCACCTTATCACTGCACTGCTCGTGAGCTTTCCCGTGCCGGACGATTTCCTCTCGTGGTTTCCATTACACTTCCTTCTCGACCGCTGCTTTTGTCCGACTTTCCCTTCCGGTATTCATGCAATAGCAAATTTAATATTGAAAAGAAAATAAATATAGGAAGTATCAGAAATGTAAATTAAACTTACACACTAACTAAACAGATAATTATAGTGCATTAGTCTTAATATCCAAGGTAATCCGATATTTGGTTTGTAAACCATTAACGTTCCCTGACACTATAACAAATCAACTTTTCAATTTACAGCGATATTTCATTTTAATTCCGTAATGAGAGAGTTGACTAATAAACGTCTACAATCAATTAAATTATCTGCTTGATTTTTAATAACAGTACAAAATTTCAATACTTTCAATGTACGTAACAAATTATTGCATATTAACAAAAAACTATACCTTATTTTACTGACAATATGAATTTTACTTAAATAAAAACTTAGTCCATGAAATTTTATGTCCACCTAAGGTGTTTTTAACTTCCAGTTACGCGTTATATAATATTCGATATACGGTAGAATTTTAATGTGACTGAAACTTGATTTTATTTGACAAACACTATTGATTCTACCTTTACCATACAGGGTATCCCAAAAATAAGTGGTATCACGAAAACTGTGAATGCTTCATACCTCTTGAGCACGATTTTCTTATAAATCTTTTTTCAAAAACGATATTTGAATCTTTTAAAATTTAAATGGTACAGTTTGCCCGAAAGACAAACCTGTCAACTAAGTAAACTGAATTATGAACAGAACTATAATAAAAATGTACCGCTGTAATTTCGGGCTACTTAGAATAACAATAACTATTATATGTTTAGCACATGCTGTGACGTTTCGTCTTTTCTACTTATGTCGAGGAGGAAAATTATGTAAATTTTGCTTAGATATACTACAGTCGTGAAGGCCGGGTTCTTTCTTTACAGGACTTCTCATTAACGTAGGGCATGGCTATTCATGCCTAGCTAAATTGGTTAATAAATAACAAGTCAATAAACCTTCATAAGTTATATATTATAAATAAAAACAAATAAATGGATAATTACAAATTAAAAAATATTTACAATATAAGTATAAAAAGTTCAGAATAATTATATGCAAAATGATAATGGAATATTAAAGATAATTAAATAGGCCTTCTCTAATGATAAAATAAATATGCACAAAATGAACTCAATGAAATGATTATACTTTCGTGTCTACGGCAACGGGAATTAAATATTGAATTTAATCCGTAAAGGTAAAACAATGGATGTATACAATTATTGTTGATAACAATCGGTTGGTTTCAGCTAGTGTTAAATTTTAGTAACATACGGATGATACTAATCATTCAGTATCAATGAAATTAATTAATTAGCACTTCTCATAAGGGGGGTCTCAACTATTAATAATTAATTTCTACAGGCATTAAACGAATGCTAGAATGCATTTGAAAGTTATCTAAATACGTGTCTCGTTTCAATACTATTGGCATCGATACATAACGGTTTGATAATAAACCTAGAGGATTTTCTGCGTTCCTGTTACGGAAATCCTTTTGCGGTTTGGATATCTGTCAATGCAACTTCCTATCGCTCTGACAACAAGAGGAATCGTATACGAGCTTTACCTGTGGGTCTATCGGGTTCACTTGTCGAGTTCTACCGGCAACTGTGACGCTAGAATTTGACAGATCGCGCACGATGTACAGCGGTAATTCTCAGGATCCTTCAGCCGAACGATCGTTCAAGCAACTGTTTAACTAAGGGGTCGTGATGTCCTTCGATGACAGTCTTTGCTGCCCTAGCAACTAAATCCCGTCAGCAATAGCGGAAAGGTTCCACAACTTCCAAGTGTAAACTAGGTTCACCGGCTCAACTGTGTATTCTAACTCAAAGGTTGATTCATAAAGCGAACCCGATTAGGAGAGCGCGAGTTGGTGCTTATTATATCGCGGTCAGATCTAGAGCGTCGCTTCGCGACTGCAGGCGAAGTATCTCGCCTCGAAGCGTATCGGTGTTCTCGGCCCCATGGTCGGAGTCGATGTATATCTAACTCGCTTCGCGGTTGAAAACGAAGTCTATCGGTTCGCTCGGCTCTTCTGTTGCGTAATTATGTCGCTCTTTATATACTAATTTAAGAAACGGTATCTTTGTTCCACTAGCGTGACTTATTTGTTATTTCATTCTTGAGCGTTATAGTAACTCTGCACTTGGAACTTGCAACGTGTTCAGATTTAAAATCGTGACGTCTTATTTGTTATATAAAATTAACTTAACTTATTTTAGCTAAATACATTATTTGTAGTTTGTCTAATTTCAATTAGTTAAGCTACTAGATTTACAAACATTTCTATATATAGTTAATTATTTTAATTATTAAATGTTTCACACACTTCGCGAATTCTTAAAATCTTTTAGCTTGTCCTTTTACTTTAAATAATAATAACATAATAACATTAAAACTCGCGAAACTGTATCACTTTTTATAGTCGTGATTTTGATGCTATGAGGGTACTTTTACAATGCTTGTAGCAATTTGAGCAATAAAAGTTTCTTTGGCCTTATTTACTTTTTTTGAAATAAAACAATTTTAAGTCGGTAATTATACTTAAACATTTAATTTTTAAACATGCTATTTCATTGCTTGCTACTAAACTTATTTCTTAAGAAGGCAAGATTCTAAATTATTTTATCTTAGATATCATACATGAAATTAATATGATTAGGTTTCTTCTAAAACTTGTAACGTGTTCAATGAAGATATTCTAAAACAAAATAGCCGATTATTTTTAACCGGTATCAACATTGTTCCACTAATGCGACCAAAAAGAACAACTGGAAAATACATTGTTTATTTATTAATTTTGCTTTTCAAAGATTGTTTTTACATTTTTTGCTTAACTGTTGAATCGGCAGATCGGAGATTGAGAGGTAGTGTTCTAAAATATGTTAGGCAAGGTAACATAAAACCGTTTTAACTTTATCTTCTAAAAGAAATATTTTTAGAAAAAAACGTAGGTTTCATACTACAAGATATACCGATGAGTAGTACACATCGAGGAAAACGGCTGCCTTAAGCCCAGTTCCTGGAAAAGATTTATGGAACCGATAAAGTTATGCATACGATAATCTAAAGATGTATTTATGCCAAGACACTATAACTTCATATTTTTTTAACAATATATTAAATTTTAATATATGAAAACTTTTCTCTTATAGTAAATTACATAATATCCAATTAAAAAATTTTGCGATTAGTGTATTTGAGAGGCTAAAATTTTTAAGTTATCGAACACATAAACCTATTGATGTCATAAACCTTCTAGAATCAGCTATTAATACTGTAATTGTTTATATTTCGAAAACTACGATTTTGAAAACATTTTATAAGAAAATTCTGTTTTGAAGGTCATAAGGTATCCAACAGTTTTCGCTGTGCCAGTACATTTGCGACACCTTGTGTAAAATCATGGACTACACTGATTTCTTTGAAACTTGAAAAATCTCGTAGTAGACGTCAATCATAGATGGAGGTGTAGGTGCATCCAATTTAAAATAGCAGAAATGCTTTAAGCCCATTACTACATCAAATTGGGAACGAACTATAGGAACCCCGACATCCCTTAGGTGTGTTTATATTTTCATTTTTATATTAATTGCATCTAAAGCTCTAAAATTTCTCAGTACTCCTTGTTTGGACTGAAAATAAATTTAACTATCACTACCGTGAGTTGCCCTATCAAATTCAGTTTATCGTAAAATAAAATTAAATATCTTGCTACATTTTGTTTGCATTAATGGAAATCTACACGAAGTGCTTATTGTGTTGCTTCATAGTGAATTGACTTTTAAATTATTATGACATCAGAATCCTGTTCGTGTTACTCACACTTTGTTTAGTGCATCATGTGATGATGTAGAATTTAATTATTAATAATTAAATAAATGTTTCATCGGAATAAAAATAATAAACAATAAAATTTCCTCACTCTTAATC
>JAHWXV010254662.1:0-15066 GCA_024586415.1 Phrixothrix hirtus | reverse complement strand
TAATTATTAGTAAAATGAAATTATACTATTTATAAATTTACAAAGTGATTTTGACGTAAAACTAATATTGGTACTTTACCAATTGGATTTTGTTAATACTACGAGGAAGTATATGCCGGATGTTTCCAAATGAGCGACCAAAGTCGTAAAATTTTCAGACGCGCTTACAATTTCCATGAACAGTAGTGTATTATTTGAAACATAACTAATTTCTAAATGAGAAAAATATTCCCATAGGATACTTTGTTTCAAAAAGAAAATAAATCTTTTGTACTAAACTGAATACAAAACATCTAAAATGCGAAACACTAAATATAGTTATAGCAAAATATTATTAAATATATTAGCAGCAAATTAACACAGACCACTGATAAAGTTTGTTTAATCTTAGAAAAACGAGATAAACAAATGAAAAATGTAAAATACTAAAATGATACTAATTTCAGCGTGAAATTCGATAGAACATGACAGTATCCGTGAATTTTTTTCTTTCAAATAGTACTAAATTTAGATTAAATTTCTACACTCATTAAATCGAAAAAAAAATTTTTTCGTATTTTATTGTATCATATGATTAATTACTGCATATAATGCACCTCCTATTATAATTTGTATAATAAAGTAGCATAGTTCTGTTATTCTATGGAAGTTCATTAAATCATATTTTATCATTGTCAAATGATGAAAGGTGTCGCAAACATAAATTGCTAAATGAGAAGCTTTAATGTTGGTGGTTTAATGTTGAGGCCATGGTTTTGACCGTCAAAGCCCTACATTACATTCAAATTTATTCGCTCCATTTATAGGTAAAAATTGTAACACTTTAATAGAAAATATGCACCTACCACGTTGTAATTAGAATCAGTATTTATGCTAAGATCAGACCTATTTATAATCATTAAATTAAGTTAAAATTATTAAATATTAATTATTAAGTTTCAAAATTGTTAATTGTGCTTTAGTGCTTTTAAAAATAGAAGTATGAGTACGTTTACGCCTTAGTTTTGCTTTAACTTGTTTTACATAAAACATAAGCAAGGGAAATATCATTTATGACGTAATGCATTAGCTGAATCTGGGTATTTAAGTGAAATTTATATAAGTTGAACAGATTTATTTTTTACGTTTCCTTTATAAATATTATGTCAATCCAGATTTGAATACTAAAATGATATTCCTTGACGTAAAAATCGATGCCTTGTTAAGCGTTTTTAATAACTTAAAGAGAAGAATTCTAGAAACGAGACTATCAAAGTTGTTGAATTGTTTAAAAATAGAAATTAACGGAAGTCAAGATTTAGTAGATAAATATTGTTTGCATTCTTAACATAGTTGTGAAAAACGATTGATAATGTAATTACTAAAGTGTAAACAATGTTGAAAATAAAACTCAGGAACGTGAATAAACCCATATAACTAAACCAAAACTTTGCATTAATTCATATTAAAGTATTTAAAACAACTCGAATACAAAACTGTCAAATCGGAAGCAACACCAGTGCAACACATCACAATAGCGCAACTTTAAATTAAGCGAATTTTGTTTTAAATTACAGATATGGGCGAAAAGCTCAGTTCAGAACATGGCACTCGAAAAAGTAGAAAATGATATTGCGTAGATAAAGACACGCTTCTCCAAAATAACCTGAATATTAGATAGTACTAGCACTACTCTAAAATGACTTTTTTATATAGTACTGTCCAGTAACGTAATAAATTATGATATACATTGCTAAATACGACTGCCGCATTCATACAATATGTACAATATGCCAAAATCGCCGTGGAATTTTCCCTGGTAATTTTTAATAAAATATAATTTGTAATTCCATTTAAACTTGAACTTCATGAGAAGATTGGTGCTTTCAGGATACAAAACACTATCTTCCTTCTCGCACAGCATCAAAGGAACCTAAGTAACAATTTTTGAGTGGCGCCCTTGAGCTGTAGTAAAGCAAAGTAGAACATTTCTATCATGAAATCATTTTCGTTACACGAACAACTTAAACATTAAGCATTTAAATCGTCTATCGTTGGAGTTGAATTCAAAACTTTGCAAGTTTTAACCGAAAACCATTTCATCCACAGGGATGAACGTATTTTACTTCTTGGGCATATTTCAAATTCAGAATATTAACTTGTTATCATGGAACCTAAATTTCCAAAGAAACTAGATAAGGTAGAGTGCTCTTCCATTTATTCTTAAATAATTTATTATTATCGCTAGCAAAATTCGCTACAGACGTGTACACTATTTCCTATTTGCAGCCTTTTACGAGAATCTTTGTTTGGTAAGCTATCTTTTTACCGGAGTACCTCATATAATATTTGTGTCAAATTGTTTGTAATAACATAAATTTAAACCTAGTTTAATAATACTGTAACAGTATTAGGAATGGCGCTAGCAACGATTGTTGAGTAGTAGATTCCGTGTTGAGTTGCCATTGGTTCGAAGTACGCACATATAAATGAATCACAAATTCTAGAAATTCTGACAGTCTGAATTGTAGAGTATCAGACTATTTGTCGCTTCTGGCTAATCAAATAGGAATTGGGTCAAGAATTCGTAATTGTCGTCCAACTAAGCCAAAAGGGGTCTTCGGATGTTTGGGGACGTATTCCAGATACATTATACAGAAAACTAGGCAGTCATTATATTCCGCTACTAAAATCAGTCAATCAATCAATCAATCAAAAGTAAGTAGCTACTGTTCCGTTATTAAGGCCTATTCCGCCTGACAACCGGCCAATATTTTCTGATAATCGTAATAACTATTTGCTGGGCAAGTTACTAACGATCAGTCTCAGTTAGAGATTTTGTAATTAAATTGTGCGAACTATTTTAAAATTTATCTTAAAAATAAATAGTTATTCTAGTTAATTATTACTATTTAGGACCACCTTAAATTCAAGGGGCCGATATCTTGTTAATTGATAAGTAGATTTCACATAAGTAATTTGGGGCATCCCTTCAGTTATTCTTTTATTGTTTTAATTTTAAATCGACTTGTTAATTAGTAATTAATTGTTTACATAAATTTGTACTGATTATATATGTATAGAAGTCATATTGTTTTATTATAACTGACTAGTGAAAAATTGTTTAGTAATTTCGATGATACGTTATAATACTAATTCTCTTACAGGAAAAATAATAGATTTAAGTATTTAGAGAACGCTCATACGCTCCAGTGGCGTACGCGAAATCAAGATCGAGTACAATCATCGTATTTACAGTTGGAGTTTATCATCCTTGTCCATAGCCTCGAGAAATTGAAAATACCGTTTTCGACATCAGATAAAATGGCATCCAAAATTTCGACCTTTACCCAATTTTTGACTTTTGAAAGCCGTCCTGAACTTCTAGCTCAACTTCTACGAACAAAACTGTAACCCCCACGATTCACTGTCGCTGACGGAGCAACGAGTTAATTCAGTACCAAAACGGCAGTACCTACTACCGCCAGAGGCCTAAGACCCTTTTCGTCCAGTTATACACTCCCACAATATCAAAAAATCGTATTTACATTGATTTACTACACGTCCTGTATAATCACACTTTTTGAACGTATAAAGACAAATTCAATATCAAATTAGTGCTAATTCGTGGCCTGAGAAGGTGTTCTTCCCCGTTAGCAAGAAGAAACTAAAATTTCTTGAAGCAAAGCTAAAAATTTGGAAGAAAGATATTTAAACTTGAATATCAAAAATTGACATTTCAAATTAAATTCATTTAATGAAAAATTTGTTGAGGCGAAGATTGGAGCACAAGGCAAGTGTAACAAGACGTCACAGCGACTGCACGAACCCTAACAGGCAGATCGCCGAAGAGGGCGAGATATGCGAGTGATCGGTATTACTAACGTTAGTAAGCGCACGGGGGACTCGCGCAGCAAACACTCATCTAAGGACACTTTTATGCGTTGAGTAAGTGTACTTTCATATTATGTATTTGACTAAAACCTTGTTTCTCCCTTTTCCTTGTTATTTCTATTATATTTGTTATAATTTGAAATTTTTCTGTCACTTTATCAAGTTGTTAGTTTTTGATTTTCCTGCCACTTTGACATTGGTTGTTTGGTTAGTGCATGACAATAACATTTATTAGTTATTTATTTTTTGATTATCTTGTCAATCAGTGCCATTAAAACTAGATAGACTGTTAATTAAGAATTTTAGGTTAAATTAACACTATTTTCGTTTCTTCAGAAAATTTTTCTTCGTATTAGATCTAATACTTTATTTAGGAAGTATTCCATTTCTAAGAACAATTTATTACAAACCGACTATCGTATAATCAAAAATGTCTCTAGATTCTTTCAAAACATCTCCTGAGCCTGTTGCAATCTCAAATGAAGACAAGAGAGCACAACTTGATGCGAAACTGACAGAGATACATTATACAATTGACAGCCACCTTTAAACTATTTTGTGACGAAAGCTGCAAATTAAGCTAACATGAAGGATGGAAAGGCATGAAATGCAGAAAGCGAGCAAAAGTAACGACTATGATGGAGGGCAAAAATCTGAATCCACAGCAAACATAAATGACAACGTAGACTCTGACTTAGAAACTACAGGATTTCCCACCTCTTACCCTCCCCCCAAGACTGCCTCGCTAAGACCAGTGATCACACAAATTAAACCCATACGATACCACCAATAGTGGTTCTGACTAAAGACATTTACCCTACAATAAAACAATGTGCAGGAAAAGATAACATCGATTTTCAAACCACTCTAAAGACATCAAGGTTTTCCCGAGTACCTTTGATGACTTCATAAAAATGTTTTGTCGTCTAGATTAGTCAAATGAACCCTTTCACACTTACCAGCTACACCACGACAAAGAATTAAAAGTGGTTATTAGAAGAGTACCAGAATGTATATCTACTTAAGACGTAGAAAGGGATCTATATAAGAAAGGCCTCGCGTTCAATTCAGTCAAGAGACTGGGAAACAATCAATGGAAATTCCAATTGGTGCTAGTTAACACCGATAAAACCGAGAAAGGGAAAGGAATTTTCCAGTTAAGACATTATGAGAGTAAGAGTTACAGCAGAACCGAAACGTAGCCCTACCAGAACAACGCAATGCTACTGATGTCAATTGTATGGGCACGTATCATAGAGATACTCTCAGTAACATACAGGTGCGTCAAGTTCACGGATGAAAACCTGTCTTAAACTTACACAAAAAGTGCTGAAACTGCAGAAAAATGTTGCAACTGGAATGGAGATTACCCTCCAAACAGCACGAGCTGTCTTATCAATCTAGATTTTATCAAGGAGCAGAAAATACTACAAGTGTAATGAAATTTGTAAAGGCGGAAACAGTTCCGGAAGTAATTTACGCCGACAGGACCAGAACTTCAACCCCTCCTCGACTATCGGAGGCAGGGGTTGACATCCTAAGCAAGAAAAAGGAAGAAATTCTAGAACGGCTCATTGCGGATAAACTCCCTCCAATTCTGGAAATGTTCTTCCGTGAATCATAAACCACTTAAGGCTAATATTTCAGTTCTAGCTTAGACTTTGGCTTACTTAAACCTTGCTTTGTTTCCATAAAAACCGTTGTAGTCATAACCGCTCCTACAACAATTAAATATCGTTTAAGTAATCTGAAGCTTAATCTGAAACTGAAATACTGGACCTAGAATGCTAACAGCATTAAAGGCCGCGACCTAGAGCTTAATCCTTGCTCAAAATACATGACATTTCGACAGAATTCATATCATAAAACTAGGCGACAGAGATAGATCTCAGGATTTACGCTGCATCATAATGTCAGAGTAGATGATCGCGGTGGTGGGGTGACTATACTACTGAGATCAAACATAACCCAAATCCTGTTACCACAATTAAAAAGTAAATATGAAACAGTAGAGGTTCAAGCCCTCCTGGGTGAAAAACCAACAGCATTAATTGCAATCTATAACAGACAACCGAACATCATATCCCATGATGACTTGGAATTACTACTTAATGATGAATGTGCAATTATCGGAGGTGACTTCAACGCGAAACATGCGTTATGAAGCAGCAGAAGCCCAAACTCTAGCGTACGTAACCTAGTTTCTTGGGTTATATCTAACCCAAACACAAGAGCGTTGGCACCTCAAGACGAAACCAACCTACCCTTTTTTCACGGTAAATACTAATAAAGTCGTCCAAGTTGGCACCCTCCACGAGCTATCTTCCGACTACTTTCCTGTGATTTTCCAAATAAGCGGCCAATGACCTCCTTTAAAACCTCCTAAGGTATACAAAACAAATTGGCAAAGGTACTCATATTTGTTGTCAGAGTATGAACGGACGGAGAAATTGGAAACCGAAGCAAATATAGATGTCGCAGTATTTAGACTAACCAGCACAATAAAGACACACCAGCTAATTTCCAATCTCCGACTAACAGTCCACGTCAAATAGATGGGGCCTAAACACAACCAGAATGGAAACTGTACGCTCTCTTATGGGATAACATTCACGCCGCAAGAAAAAGGCGAGGACCTGACGTCAAGCCAATCGCAAGTCTACTAAGCGGTTTAAAGGATTACCAAATTTCATTTCCCTATACCTTGGACCTTATTAAATATATTATCAAATTCTTCCACATATCAATTTGTGAGGCCCTTTTATATAATAATAGCTGAAAAAATATCCATGTAATTTTTTATGAGTTTCCCTATTACAGTTTGTTCAATTATCCATTATTAAACATACGAAATAACTGTTATATTTCCAATTCAGTTATATGAGTTCTTGACTATTCTTCATAAACTGCAGCAATAATGTTATATTAATGAATTATGTGTGATATATCAGTAAGTAGGTAAATTTTTGAAAATATTATTACACAATAATTGTTTTACTAAAATAAAAAACAGGTTAATGTTTATGTAGTGACTGGAATTGCTACTATGATTTAATTGGTATTTTGGAGTACCGAGTCACTGACCCTTACCTCCACCCTGTAGGTGTAGTTTTGTGGTAGAGGGAATCGATGAATGTATTATTGGATGAAGGGGCGATATATACTCTTATTTGTCATCGGCTTCGCGTGTATCCCTTTGTTAGGTTAATGGAAACAGGAATTTTGGAATACCTAGTTGCCAAAGATCTGTTATGTGTATTATTCATCGTGTATGGCGTTTTGTTAAGGTATTTGGTGTATAATTTTTATTTTGGCCGTGGTCTTGAGGAAAGCATGCCTTTGAATTTGATGATGGGTCATCACTAAACCCTAATAGTACAGGTTCTTTTCCATTTTTGTGTTTAGTTTGCCGATTTATTGAATTCATATAGGTTAGTTATTAATTTGCTTGTAATCTGTCTCGTTTACCCGTTGAGGCTCGTCAATAGTTCTGTGATTTCCACCGTGTAAATTAGCAGTCCTGTAATAATCCCTGCTATCGTTTTGGCGTTACTTTGTTTTGAACTGCGTTGAGTAATTTTGTGATGCCGAATTTTCTGAGGAGTGTGAGTAGTAATGCTAGTGATGATTGATTTATTGTTTGACTTTTTATGCAGTTATTGTGGCGATAGCGTTGGTCTTGATATTAATGCAAGCTGCGGCGGCATTGGCACATGTCTTGATCGCTTGTAGGTATGATATAAGAGGTTATCCAGGGTTGAAGTAGTTTGTAGATCCTTTGCAATTAGCGGGATGTGATCCGCCGCAGTTGGCACATGCCGACGGTGTCTCTTTGGTTTTGGTACAGTCGTAAATATGATGGTCCGCTCCGAATTTAACACATTTCAGTGCTTCCTAGCAACAACGCTCTGACAATTGTGGCATTATCCTGTAGTATTTTTACATATAGGTGACACTACTCTAATGCTTAGTTGTAGAACCGAACTGAGGTTGTAAGTTTCTTTGCCATTATCGTTTTTGGTGAGTTCTACGTACACTAGTGGCATTGGTGTCTTATCTTTTCCTCCTCTCATACGTTGTACCGGAAGCACCGGTAGGTGTTGTTCTAGTAGGTCAGTCTTGATGTCGTCATCGGTGATTTCCTCGAGAATGCCTTTCAGCATTACCCGGAAGTTAGTAGGTATAGTACGGGAGCGTGTTCGTGGTTAGAAAGTTTATTGTTTTCCTGTAGTCGATTCCATCGTCATCTGTTTCTGAGAGCAGTTTAAATCGGTTTTTAGTAGGTAATTTTGAACCCAGTTCTTCATTTTTTACCTTTATTTTGCGCTTCCGCTTGGAAGAGGCTGATTGGAGTCGTATCTCGTATTGATGGACTTTGCTTGTATTTGTGCTTGTGTTTGAGTTTTCTGAATAAGCAATAGTTCGAGATTGTTTTTCATTTTCTGAACAAGTTTTGTGGTCCCGATTAATGTAACTATACCTAATTCTTTAGTTTATATCGGTAAACTTAATTTTTTCTCTGTTACCATCAGCTTTATAGCTACCTTAAAATTATTGTTTGCCATAGCGGAATCCGCTTTGAATTGCGATTCAACCAACTTACAAATCGTGCACCGTTATTATTCTCGTTTTAGGCGCGGCAAGACCAAATTCTTATGTATGACTAATAATTATTAATGGCGCGCCTATCATCATGTCAAAAAATTTTGATATTATCCAATTAGGGATGTTTTCACCATGTACGCTTAAGCTTCTTCAAATTATCATAGAAACAACTACGATGTCAGCTATGACCAAGCAATTTAACTAAAACTTAGACATAAACGAGCATGGTGCAAATTACCTTCAGTCATTCTCCTAAACCTGTATCGCAATACTGACATTATGTTATTAGATACCTCTACATCTTATTCGATGTTGTTAAATTAGAATCATTGCAACTCGTTTTTAATTACAGGGTACAAAAGCAAAGTGCAGAATCATTTAACAATTACATAACTGAATTGCGTAAACTTTGATTGTTTGAGAAGTGATATAAAATGATGATTCATCGAGGTGCCAAATAATGGGTCATCATCGATATTGTGCACGAACTTTTCAACTCCTGTGGTAAACAGACGCTAGGCTAACCGCTCACTATTTCCAATATAATTGTCACAAGGTTATCTGATCCAGTCGAGGGATTATGCGAATTCTAACCATATATGCTTCTTTAACCGAGAAGAAGGGATATTTTAAAAATTTTTCTCCGTTGAAAAATAACTACTTAGAATCGAAGTCAAACATGCCAGCCTAGTTGCAGTTGTTTTGGTTTTAATATTAAACACATACCTTATGTTTACTGACCTCCAATATTAAAAAGTCAATGTTATATTATACCCAATCGCTTCATACACACGGTCATGAAAATATGTCATGGTATATAGCTTAACCATAATTCGTTTTCTTTTATTTCATTCATTTAAAATACAAGTCTATAGTATCATTTCATTTATCGGGTAGTGGCTAGTAAAAATGAATATAGGGAATTCGATGTTATTTTTTACTTGCGCTTTTATTATCTCTCCAGTTGATTTTTCAGTAGATATGAAAGATAGATGTCCCACGGGTAATAAAATATTCGTATTTAAAAGAAATTAATTTAAAAATAATAAAACGTGTCGCTGAATGGGATTTGAACGTCGGACCGCTTGGTTACAAGAACGATAATGTAACCACTAAACTATCGTACACGTGGTCAATTTCAGTTGTTGAAATGCGCCATTTGCTGTACATTACTTTGCATTGTATTAAAATTGATAATAACTTGTAATACGTAAATTAATTAGTCTTATCTTGTAGAACGTTTACTTGTTATTTTTTTTACGTTTACATATTAATTATAAAATCAATCGGGGAATAATAAAAACAAATAAAAAG
The DNA here is from genome assembly GCA_024586415.1 of Phrixothrix hirtus. Taxonomy (NCBI): domain Eukaryota; kingdom Metazoa; phylum Arthropoda; class Insecta; order Coleoptera; family Phengodidae; genus Phrixothrix; species Phrixothrix hirtus. The sequence continues at coordinate 5,274 of JAHWXV010254662.1, read as the reverse complement.
TACATTGAATTCTCTATATTCACCTTTTTACGAGTCACCGCCCTGTATACATTTATATGTGGATATAAAAATGTTTTCCTTAAATACAAAAAAGCGTTAAAATAAAATAACTCGGGAATATATTTTTGCCACCGCAGATTTAAAAACAGTTTGAGTGCTTATCTACATATATACTTGTTAAAACAGTTTTAATTATATCCCTTTTATACATCGGAAATGTAATTAGCAAACTTCATTTGATTCTATTAAGGAGAACAATAAATTGTAGTGAATGTGAATACAACAGCAATTATTAAATATCGTAAATGCAAAATTAAAGTCAATGTCCTAAACAGAGTACACTAATAAACATTTTTTTATTAGTACATAAATTCGTTAGTTTAAATAAATATAACGAGTATTCGTTTATTTTTAGGTAGATATAAAGAGTGCCTTACATAAACATTGAATTAATCCTTTGTTACTTTTTTACATAAGCATACATAAAACAAACATTAACTTACATCAGTAAACGGAACAAAAGGGTTATAAAGAAAATTACATTAACCGCAATGAAAAAGGCTGAACAAACGAATACATCACGACGCACCTGTGTTCTCCTAGATGTTTTCTTTTTAATAATTTTAAATAGCAGTAAAATATTAAAAATGTGTAACGCATGTGTTCATTACGCCGTGCTAAAGAAATTGCAGAAAATTAGACAATTTATTTTAAACATCTATATATAATCCTTTCTATTTTAAAATTGCGAAATAAAGATTTGCAAGAAAAGTTAAACGAGATGAGATTAAGAGTGGTAGAAATAGTATCACCTTTCAGATATCTGCAGCCTTTACTGCTTACATTTGTTGCAATTACTACAAAGTTAAACGACCGTGTTTCCAAAAACTATTATTTGCTCAAGCTTCTGGGAATCGTTACCTTAACTTTTCCAGACGATGATATCGCTTTAAAGTCTAATGTGAAAACTTTTATTATCTGGTCTACATTATCACTCTAAAATTAGCAAGAGCGGTGTAAATTACACCTGAGGGCTTTAAAATTTCTAAAGTAAGAACATTTGACGTAACAAGTTTGTTATATAGGATGTTATTCGGAGAATTTTGCCATTAGCTAGTTTTATTTGCTTTCTATTTCATTGTTGCCTTTACAGCTTTTATTGTTGCATCAAAATGTGCATTTTGTTTGAAAAGTCTTTTCATGAGTCCTGATATTGAAGTATTATAGAAATTATTTCACAAGATTGACTCGGCTACCTTTAACTGTTCATGAAATAAAAATACAATGTCGGTCAGTATGACTGTGGAATTTTTGGTGCGATAAAGAGCACACTTCAACTAAAAAACTTTACAAATGTTAGCGAATTAAATTAATTGTAACTCAATTTGAGGGTGAATTGCAGTTTGGTTCACAACGGATAAGATACGTATAATTAAAAATTAAATGTAAACAAAAGTCCTAGATAAGTTAATATATCAAATAAAAGGGGTATGTGAAAATTCAATAATTAAATAAATTAACGCAAGGTTAAATAACTTCAAATGAATATAAAAAATAATATTTTTCAGCTTACCAAGTCTGTAGGCGATGTATAAGTACGCTGCTTAGATATAAATAAAGAATAAAGGAGCGAATGGACTTTATACTTATGTTCAACTAAGCAATTAGTGTACACTTTTGACAAAAGTGACATAGAGGCAGTTAATACAGCAATTGAGTTACGTTACGACAACAGCAAATGAACGGCTTGAAATCAACTACTCTAAATCCAAAATTTAAAAACCTTGTATAGGCGACAAGCCAAACTGAATATGCACCAATAGTAACAGATAAAATTGACCCAGAAAGGGCAACATATGAAAGTGAGAGTAGAACAGTGCACCTTGCAATGTATTGTATGCCGCACATGTACCAACTCTCGCAAATTAGTATTCTAAATAGTTAAACTTTACGTTCGAGGTGGATTCGCAAAAATAAATTCTAATAATTTTTATCCAAATTTATATACACTGGTGCAAACAGCAAACATCTTAATAGTAGCATTACGTTATCGCAATGAAAACTATTCCAAAATTAAGTATCTTAATTTACTCGAAATTAAAGCAGAATTTAGTGTAAAGAAACTAGATAATTATTTTAAAATGTTTATTTATATTTACTTAAGATTAGAATGATTTATATACACTTATTTATTTAATTATTTATTTGACCATGCATTAACAAGAAACATCTATGTTTCTATTTATGTAAATTAGTAACTAACAGCATAAATTTCTAATTAAAACTAAACTAAGGCAATTTCATCTGCTGTTTATATAGAAAAGATAAATTCTAGAATATGTTGAAATAGTACGGAATAAGAAATTAGTCATAATAATGATGTAATAAATTGCAATGCCATGACTCATTGCTGACCTCGTATATAAATGATGGATATCAATTACCCCAATGAGTCATTGGTGATTACATCATCTATTTTACTATAAAGAAAATGCTGAATGGTTCTAGAATTTTTCATTAGGTTTTTGTTTTTTCTAATTCTCGTTGCATTAGTATATCTAAATTTATTATTTAAATAAATTATATGAATTTGAGCCACTATAAAGTTTTCATATGTGCTGCTCCAAAAAGAGGCTGCTTAGATACACCAATTTTAAAGCTACACCTTTGCAACAATTTATTTGGCACCACTCGTCAATTGTAACGCAACTAAATTTCTGAAAAGGAAAACCTGGTTATTAGTTATTTCTATTTCAAATAAACTGAATCCGGTCTAATTTTCCTTCGCATTATGGACAGAATTATAGGGAAAGAATGGAAACATACTTTTTCATTGCTTTAGAAAATATCAACTTCCTATTCCTTTCGGTATTTTTAAATTAGTATGTCTGATATTAATGCCAAGTGTATTTGATATATTCAAATTAAAATTCCAAACAAATTCGATTTATTTACACAGGAAAACATTTTATGAACTACTGATATTTGTGAAAATTAATCAGTTACAGAAATTCAAGAGAAAATGCGAAAGTATTTCCAGTTATAACAAATTAAAACGACATAGCGAATTGCACTGTGCTTGCTTACTGATAAATTGGTGCTTGACCTGCTATACAAAAAATTACTTATTTTTATTCGCAAGCGCTTTTAAAAATATAATGCGGGCGTTGCACGGAAATCCTCATAAATAATATAATTTACAAACAAACAACTAATAATAATAAAATGTAAGTCTAATACAGTTGTTTCAACATGGCTTTAGCAAAAAAAATTCGAATTTAAATTACGGTAAATCGGATTAGAACAGCCCATGCCCGAGTTAATTCTATGTTATATCGCTGGAATGTAGTACCTAGTCGAGAATATCATTGCCAAAAGAGTATTCAAACAGTAGCGCATATTGTTAACTATTGCTCTTTTTACTAAATTTAATTGGGAATTTATTGGTATCTATCCATAATCCTACAGATTCCATTAACTGGTTATATAATATGAAAGATTTGTGATTTAATCCAGTAAGGTTGTTTTTTCAAGGCTTTTCCCTTACTCTTGCACTAAATGGTGGGTGTAAATCCCGCAAGGCGTATAATGTCACCTAGTAAGGTAGTTTGGTCTAGATCGTTTTCCTTACTCTTACACCAAATGGTGGATGAAAATCCTATTATTTCGAATAAAATTCAAGATATACCTACATGTCTATTAAAACTGGTTACGTCATATAAGAGCCCTGTGATTTCACCGAGTAAGGTTGTTTTCCCGCAGGTGCTTTTCCTTACTCTTGCACCAAATGATGGGTGAAAGAACTATTATTTAAAACTACATTCTGTATATACCTACATGTCTATCAGCTTATTGCACCATATAAAAGACCTAACCTAACATTACTCTAGTAACGTTCTTTTCCAAGTTTTTTCCTTACTCTTACACCAAATGGTGGATGAAAATATTACGCCACAGACGATCTCAGGATTAATTACCTTTACACACGCACGCACGCACGCATGCACGCACGCACGCACTCACGCAAGCACGCACGCACGCATCCAAAATGCAAAATTTATGTTAATAATTAGAAAATATAAGTTAAAATCAAACAAACTATATAATTTATATTACTACATTACCCCTATTTCTCAAAAAATGTCCAATATATGTACAAATAATTACTTAAATTTCCCATGTCACTTCTAAAATTCATTGAATTATTTACGGTTCCAATGAAACACATCACAAGAAAACATCTTTTTTTATTATAATCAGAAACTAAAATTTTGGGTATTATCATAATTTATTTTATGTGAAAATTTATTAAAATGAATTGATAAGGCCCTTGAATTAGGTTTGACACGCTCTTATACTGTGTTAAATGGCTTTTCGGCTTCTGAAAGGTCTGCCCATAGTATACCTATCACAATCTAAACATGGAATCAAGTAAACTGCATCATGCCTATTTAAAATGGGTGGTATATATTTAAAATTAATGAAAAATTTGTTTAAAGTGTCATAATAAATTTAAAAAATATAAAGGGCAGTTTTTTAAACTACTTTTGAATTAAATACAAAAGTCTTTTAATATAAGGAGTTTTTTAAAAATATTGTCATTAGTAACTGATTCCGTAGTACTGTTTTTAATACTACCGTAGCTATAAATCAGTTTTTTTAATAAAATAATAGGATAATTGTTTTGTTTCAAAATTAGGAATAACTTATCTAAATTTTTAGGAATAAAAGATTTATGGGAAATCTTAAGTATTCTATTTTTGAGTGCCAAAACTAAATTAATTTTATGAATATAAGATTGAATAGAAGAATAGGTTATATATCTGCTAGAACTGGTTGGTTTTTGATATCAATCTAACAAAATTACGCTATCATTTCTAATTAGTAAAGTAGAAAAGGTACTGAGTTATTATTTTCATGTTCGATTGTAAAATTTATATGTTTATCATAACTATTAAAAATGTTAAGAACGCAATCATGATTATTAATTGAAATTGAAGAAATAATGTCATCCACGTAATGAAAAATAAAAAGGGAAATTAGGAATAAATGATTGATAACTAAATCTGCAAAAATTGGGCTCAAACTATAACCCATAGGTGTCCCAAATATTTGTAAATAATATATATTTTGAAAACTAAAATAAGTGGTATCAAAAATATAATTTATAACCTCAATATATATATATATTGATATAGAATTTGGTCATTAATTAATAAATTTGAACCTAAGTTAAATATTCTTTATTAATTAATGCAACAGAAGCATAAAAAT
>JAHWXV010254650.1:0-10843 GCA_024586415.1 Phrixothrix hirtus | reverse complement strand
GTATGGTTGCCGTTTCGTTATTGGACATTGGTTTTCCTGCTGCGGCTTTGCTTATTCAGTTACCACCTGCCATCTACAAGAACAAAGTCGGTCTATCAAATGATTTTTCTTTTGCATTACTTAACGTTATGGATTTTTTTAATGTTGAACATTTAATAAGTATAATGCTTTTATCTATTCTCCTACTGTAATTCTGTCAATAAATTTAGTTAGATATTTACTCATACAATTGTTTTGAACCACGAATTTTTTTAAATTTTGATCTTAAATTTTCATGCGCTGATTTTTAAAACAAAGGATAACTCTGGTTATCTGCTTACAGTTGGGGATTTAGTTTTCGGTTTAAATGAAACATAGTTATTGATTTTACAATCCTGATTTTGGTTGCAACTAAATTGAATAGTAACTATATTAAATTACATTTACTACTTCACTTAAATAAATTTTACGTTCCTCTAGCACACTTGCTAATTTTAAAACATGTCAAATCTGCCCACAGATTTGTGCTGTTCCTTTCCTTAAGGTCAATTATTTTGTTATATAATTAACAGTTTCACGTAAAGCGTCAATAAATCCTACTTTAATTCAGTTCCTATGTTTTTGGCTTTGATATAATATTGTACTTGACAGCCAGACGAAAATGTAAAAACCTTATCGGTCGCCACATGTTCAAACCTTCAGTGTCTTATTCCCAACTAGGAAACGCAATTGTATTATTTACATACTTTTAATAATTCACTTGCACTTGATTTACTAACATATAATTTGTGTAACTTTTAACTTTACCTGTTATTCAATTAACAAATTGTTATCTTGATGTTCCAACAGTACACAAATCCTATTATTTCTTGCTACCTAAATTTCTTTTCAGGTTAATTATTTTATATAATAGGTTACCTGGTGTGATCAAAAAGTTATTTAACACTGCTATTAGTTCTATGCTATATGTGAATCCTTAGATTCGTATTTTTGAATTTATTATTACTACCGCGTGTTACCTATATATGTTTCTCGTTTAGAATATACAGGGTGCACCGTAAATGCCTCTATTACTTTACAGGTCTTGCTCTGTACGTTATTTGTATACTTAAAGGGGTGGCGCTCAAAAGAATTACTGCCTTATCTCTACGATCTTATTTAGATAACTAGTTTCTCTACCTTAAGATAATTCAACGACTCACCACCCTCTCTCCGATTAAGCTGTTCGAGCCATGTGAGTTATCCTTCGTTTGCTTTCTCATTTTATCTCCCTTTGCATTTTATCCTAGGACGTAGCTAGCTTATGTGGCAATGTAATTGGTTGGTTGGGTTCGCGCACTGGGTAGGTTGAACACGACCTTAATTAATGAAATGCCAACTTAAGAAACGATAACATTAACTATCTGTGGTTATATTGGAGAACTCGTGTGAACGGGTTAAATATGAAGGTCAATCAATAAATAATTCCTTCATTTACCTTAAATCATGCACGAACACTAGATTTTGCTACATTTATTTGGCGAATATTCCATCTAACTTGGACAGTGCATTCTGTATTTTGCTTTTCAGTATATTCTCCTCTGATACTAATACATTTTTCAGATATTTCGATCAACTTTTATACCGTTATAAAAAAATGTTTATCTTTTCCATCAAATTGCAAGTTCGACCTCATAGTCGCTCGTAAATTTTTTTCCGCGAAGCTCCTTTATGAGGTCGGAGAACAAATAATAATTCAAGTGTGCCAAGTCTGGACTATAGTAGAATGGGTGGTCTAACATTTGAGACCCACAATCTTGAAGTGCAGTCATTGCAACATGACTCCGATGAACTGGCGTGTTGTCGTGCAAAAGCAGCACACCTTTTGTTAATTTTCCCCCTATTTTCGCCTTTATAGCATCTCTTAGCTACTTCAGGAGATCAGCATAGTAGGCCCCCGTTATTAAAATACTTGCCATTATTTTTCCGGCCGATTATGACACTTTAACCTTTTTTGGGGGTTATGTGCCTTTTTTATGCCACTGTTTAGATTCATGCTCAAAATTATGAACCGAAGTTTCATCTCAAAATTTCATCTTTGTCGTCTCGGCAGAGGTTTAAAAACTCGCGTGCACAGTCAACGCGATGTTGTTTTTGTAGTGATGTGAGCATTCTGGGTGCCAATCTTGTACTAACCTTTGACATGCCAAAATGGAAATGGAGACTATTTAAAATTGCCGCCTTCAATCGGCTCTCTGCCTTATTTAAAAAGGTTATGCTATTTATAAGTCATGGTTTTACCAGGACAATGGTTCCCGTAAATCGACGTTTCATTAAAAATGGTTTGAGGTAGTTTTCTTTGTTTTGTTAGAAATTTTATAACCACATGAAACTCGAATTTTTCTATTGCCGATATTGTTATCCGCATTAGGTTACTTGATCCATAATAACTTTAAGGTTAACAAAATAATCACAATGAAACTCTCTAAATACACTAATAAGACGTCGGTGTATAGTTACTGTACGCGGCGGTAATCCTCTCTCCCGCTAACCGCTCCATCCAGCGAATTTATTGGCCTCCTCTCGTATATAAGCTAGTGTACAATTTATCATTACAAAGTAAGGATGCCACATATTAATTGTTGACAACATGATGTAGACTGAAGTCATTTTGTATTTTTTACCTCAATCTGTACAAACCTTTGAGATGCCGATTTAATCACAAGGCCTTCTCACTGTTATTATCGTTAGTGCGACAGTATTTGCAAAATTAGCTACATCTTTGATTAGACTTACCGTAAAACTTTAATATCTTTGTAATATCCTATATAAGCATTTTCTCCAAAGAAATTCAATAATTGCTGGAAACTTTCTATACGATGTTGTTGTTGAATCGTAGCGAGCATTTTTCGTACCTATTCTGGACTATCCCTTGACATACCAAGATTTTCACGCAGGCGGCTTAACATGGTTGCATCTGAAATTTCAAGTATTTCTGAGAACTTCTACTTTAAATACGCGCTTTTCAGTATTTATTTTTCCACATTTTCAGCACTACAATTTCGCTATGAAAAGACTGCTAACAATTTGTCTTTGACTCTACTTTAGGCCGTCAGTTGTAACTCTATTATTTCATGGTTATTACGCTTTCTACCTGGGATGTCAATCTACGGCTTTGGGTTTACTTTCTGCTTTCTTGAGCATTACTTCGTTGTGAACATTGTTCTGCAATAAAGAGAATTTTTTCTAAGCTTCATGAAGCATTAAAAAATTGTTATTTAAGTTTTATTAAATATATTATAACGTTATGTAGGTTTTATTGCCTAACAGTTTTCAATCTGGTTATGGACATGATTTTGCTAAACCTAACCCTTTAAGTTTAATTTTTATTATTACCTTTTTAAAAAATTAAGTAATTTATGATGTTTGATTTATTTATAAGTTAATGAAATTCTATTAGATAGTTGGAGCATGTTTTACTTTGTTAAGACCAATTATCAACTATGTAAATTATTTTCAGGTTTATGTACAAAATAAACTAAGTTCAATTTTAATTCGGAATGTTTGAATTCTATTGCAGATCATTATGTAACCCTACTTGCTTAGCGGAATTGAACAAGTTCCCGCGTTATTTAAATTCAGCAGAAAAGCTTTATTTGGGCTTCCTATTTACAGTTGGCATTTCACAGTTATACATAGCGGTTATCGACGCTTGTTCTAAATACAACGATACTTATTCTTGCTTTAACGAATTTAATGTTTTGTTTGGCGCTATAATTTATTAAAATGCTGGCTGCTTACTTTAATTTGCAATGCAAAATTATAAATACGGAATCGTTTACAACATGGTAAATATTTGTTTGGTTTATATAAAGAATCGTGTCCGCATCCGTGATAAAAATTCTTTGTTTAACCAGCACATTACAGGTCACAACTATATATATATTTTGTATTCTCTAGGCGGACGAATCAGTGGTCAACCTCTTTAAATAATTGCGTTATCGAATACTAAATAATTTGTTGGGCACTAAAGATGTTTGTTAGTGAACGAACGGGGCTTTTAATTCAAGAAAACAATGTTTATTTCATCATTATTCGCGACCCAGATAGAATAACAACGGCAATAAAATAAGTGTATAAATGTGTACTATCTTTGACACGACAGTATGCTTCAGATAAAGTCAATTATCTCCAGTCCTCTTTCAGTTAACGAATACATATTTGAATCGTTACGACGACTTACAGTAAAGACAACCAAGATGAAAATTGTAACGCGGTTCGACCGCTAATAAATATGAAAATTTCTATGTAACGTCAAAGATAGCGTTTATCGCCATTTATTACTTGTAAGACAATTTTTCCATGTAGGTGCACAATTACAAGCTTCATTTGCATTTAAGTATTTCGTTAATTAAAACAAGTTAGTGAATTATAATTATTACAAAAATATTCTAAATAGTGGCATTATTGTTTAATTCGAAATTATGTTTAGTTTTGTTTACAACCTGCACTTCAGCCTTCATCAAATTAATACATTTAATTAATATTAACGTTATATTACAAATAAATTCACGAATTCATTATAACGTATTGCACCATAGCCTTTATGGGCTTGGATTGATATTTATCGAACTTCTGACGTGCTTAAAAAAGGTTTGTCACTTGTAAATCATCACCTAGGGTAATATTTTCCATAATCCTTCTATTACAATTTAAGCTGCTTTTCCACGTTTTGTAAACGATTTAATATTAGCCGGTAATAATTTCTTTCCATATTTACGATTTTCTTCCGTACCAACCTGTTTGTCAAGCGATGGCATCTGCAGGACTGATTCAAGAAATTGCAGTTCAATATGTATACTGTTGACTGCATAGTCCCACAATTAATAGAATATACCATACGAACATCTCCACGACTTAATTAATATTCTTTCATTTCAAGAACCTTTTGCCTTGCTGTTGCATATTATACTGATTTAATGAGTTATCTCGCCAATTTATGCCACAAACGGTGATGGTGACTTTGATTCTTGTTGCCCAATGAAAATTTACCGTTATAATTGCATCTGTATGCTTAGATTGTGAAAGTAAGAATCAATATAGTATCTCACAATAAGGAGCATTGATATTACTGCAGTTAACTTAAAATCATATTTGAATTGAATTTTTTTGGAAAGTTTTAAATGTGATATCGAGTGTCGCTAAATATTTAACAAAAATATATTAAAATATTAGCTATTCAAATAGGAGCTTGTTCGATACTAAATCTTTGCCTTTGTACGTGCCTTACATTCAATTTTAAATCTACTGTAGAAGTAGAATTTCCTGATAAAGCATATATTTTTACATAAAGATTATAAAAGGAACTTTCCACCTTATACACGATTATACTATATATCATCTGCACATGTATACAATTCTAAATTGCTTTCACCGTTTCGTTTTATAAACTTAAATAAAACTGTGCAAAAGTTCTTACGAAACAATATTTTACTAAATGATAACATCTCTTAGTATAAGCGTTAAAAGGAATAATTTAATTTTTATGTAAATCCATGCTGAAATGAGTTTGTAATTGTAAATAGGATAAGCAGCTTGATATCTATTTGCAAATTAGTCTATGGGAACATTTTAATCTTCAACCGAAGCAATTTCTAAAATAAATCTACATAATTGCGACCTTTATTCCTTCGCAAAATTCTTAGGATAAATTGCTATGAGAATTTAAAATTTTATCTTTACAAATGTAGTGACATTCATTCGAAATTAAAAAATTTTACTTCGGTCGGTTTTTTCGTAATTCAAATATTATATCTGCATGAATTCTGACTCTCCAAGGTGTAAAATTTGTAAGCTGCAATATATCTTTGCAAAGTGGTTTCAAAGATATGTATCGTTTTACATATAAAAGTTGCTCGATAATACCGTTGAACGAATTTAGTGGTTTTGTATCGACGAATAGAATATTTTCCTAAAATAGTTAATTGTGAGGAATAGCTTAAGTAGTTTTTTAATTACATTTAGACAGGAAAAAGTTCTTGACTCCCAGTTTAGATCTCAATGTAATGGACCGTTCGATAACCTACTACACGATATAAATATCCTGATACCATAAACATTTTTATGGATGCTTTGGAACATTTTTCATGGATCCTATGGAACTCGTTTAACAATTTGTACAGTTTATTATTACAACAACCTTAAGTCACATTTGAGTATAGATACATCTATCTTGGCTATTATACAGAGTTGTTTTGAAATAGTTGTTGAAATTAAAATGGCCAACTCTACGTATTAGAAGAGACACATTTTTGAGATTATTAATTTAAATTAGGCATATTTTGAAATATTTTACACATGAAAACATTTTATGAACTGCCGACATTTGTCACAATTAATTCGTTACACACATTCATGAAAAATAGCAATGCATCTGCTGACATAAATTAAAATAATATATAGAACTGTACTCTGTTTAGTTAATAATAAATGGATGCTTGATTGCTTGATAGCCACAAATACATAACCTAATTTTTATTAAAATATTACGTTGTGGGGTTGTATTAAAATCAACAGCGATAGTTTAATTTACAAATAAATAATTAATAGTGATAACATTTAAATTTAATATAGTTATTTCAAGATGGTTTTCGCAAAAAAATACGAATTGCGATTACTGTAAAGTACTTCGGTGCTTTTTGAATCTGAAAGGTTTTTTATCGGCCAAGAGAAATGTTCACCTTTTTTCTATTTAATATTTCCGAAATTGAGCAATAAATAATTTCAAATTATCTATGTAGAGTTGAAAGCTTGTAATTAGTTTAAATCTTATTCAAACTTTAATAGCTGGTAATAAAAATGTATACCAAAGGGATATTATGTATTTCTATTTTTTCAATAAAGCTCTTAGTTTAAAAATAATAAAAAGAAAAACAAATTAATTGTATGAGATTTAGCCACATTTCTTCTTAATAACTAAGTTTTTTCGCTTTTTGATAATTTTTACTTACACACAAAGTATTAGAAACGTGGATAATAAACATGTTTGAAAACATACACAACTAACATGAATCTAATTTAATAAATCAGAATGGAGTCTTTTCATCAATTTCAATTACACTGAATATTTATAAATACACATTGAAATAACATGTAATACGAGTACGACTAGTATAAACGTACGTGATTTCATCGTAAACTGCTATAAAATACATACTGCAAATCAGAAGTTCTCAAAAAGTTTTTCAAGAATTTTCTAAATTCTTTTGTGCCGAAATTAAAGCAGTTTAACTTTTTTTATTATTTATTTTGAATGTAAGAGGCACAATGACTACGTGGTTAGAATATCTGAAAGTATTTCAAAGCAACCCTGCATATACTCTACTAAACACCTATAAATTTTTTTGAAGTTGTGCTTGAGATAAGGGCAACTGCATAGTAGCATGATCGACAGAGTTAAAAGCAAATTAATTTTGATAAGTAACTAGAGAGTTTGATCAACTATCTGCAGCTTTCTATAAATAAGTCGTCAACAAATAAAAGCAGCCAAACTATTTATGTACTAATTTATTATTTGTTTTTGAAAATTTGGAACACTTAGGTTAGAGAATTATATTTATCAAAGTCAACTTTTCATTGGGACACATTTGAACGCATTTTATTGTAGCTAACTTTTTCTTTAAATATTTGAAAGTACGTCGGCAATTTTAAGCGAAAATTTTCGTTCAGTTGCTCTAATATTTGGAGTTTTTCCCTTAAATATGCCATAGAACCGAACTGGAGATTAGGCGATACGAAAACATACATGTCAAAATATTCGCTTTATAGTAGCCCATGGTCTGGAATCAAACTTTTTCTGATCAGTGTGATTTCATTTCTACTACCACAATATCCTCTAACATCTCTTGGTAGTGCTGGCTAATTTTAGTAACTGCCTTACGCAAAGTACATTCAAAACATATTACTCAATAAACCTTGGTGCAGTACTGCTACACCAAATGGTTACTCTTTCAAGTTGTAAATCTTCAGTAAATAACGTGTTGTTTCTTAGTTCTCCAAAAATTACAGTTTTGTTTGTTGACGTGTCTTTCAAGATCAAAATGAGCTTTATCGCTCATAATTTTTCCGAAAAAGTCAGAAATACCTTTATTAAGCTTTATCATGACTTAGATGAACTGTCAGCGTTGTTAATGATATCTGCGTAGCAGGCATAGATCGCGAAGGCATGTAGTTACACATCAGTCGAAGTTCGTAGATAGTGTTCCACACTTTCAGGTGAAATATTCGGATTTTCAGCAAAAACATTTGTCCAAATTTTATCGTCGTGTGGAAATATCAGAATTACAGAATAAAAACTTAATTATTTTTTTTAGATATTTGAATTTAATTTAAAATTTTACATACGCTGCGGAGCGGTTTGTAACTTGAAACGTTGGCAAGTTTAATATTATCTACAAAGCTACAGTCAACAGTTCCCAAATCTGGCAGTTTTTACACCACACGTAAATAGTTTGCCGAGAAGTCTATCAACGCTTTAAGAAGCGCTGTTGATATAAACGGCGAGTACTTGTAGATGTTAGAACCTATTTATCTGTACATTAAAAGCATATGTACCAATTCGTATCTTGTGTAATAGACCCGCATACAGGTATTGTTGCAGAGTCATGTAGTGATCTACACCTATTAGTAACGGTGAATCCAGTAATAATACGTAATACGTATGTATTATACATACATACAGCCGGTCTATCTCATTTTCTCACTCAACATAGTAGACCAAATTAGAAAGCAGGGATGGGCTGAAAACTTGAATTGCATTTTGAACACTATGCAATTTAGACACTTGGTTTATGAGCGTTTTTTGTCGTACATACCAAGGTTTGTCTGCTGTTATAGTGATGTACTTATATTCCGGACACCCCGTATACTCGTCAATTATCGTATACGTATATTTCTTCAATATACATCATATCTATAATTTTTAAACAAGGTCTCCAAAAAATAAATTTTTAGAAATCCATTATCATTATGCAAGTACATCAAAGTTCAAAGCAACACATTCTTTTAATTGTCTTCGTTATTTATTTTATTGATTGAGTGTTTTTCAAAAATGAGAAAACTCTCAGGCATTAATTAGAAGTTATGTTCATTTCGTTGCGTAACGTGCTGTTAACTCATCGATCAACTGTTATTGCTAATACTGTTTGTCTTGATTCACTGGAAATATTACTTGAACATAGCGAAACTCTAAACGCTTTAAGGTATTTTATGGATTTATTTATAATTTAATTCGATAATGTCGTAATATGCTGCACATCGTATAATGGATGTCTTAATATATCCTTCCCCATATCACTTCTGGTTGACATTCACTGCCGGACGAGAGCTTTCACTTCCTTTCTGAGATTTAAAGCCCGCTATTGCTTATTCATGGATAATTATTCTTCTTTCGCAATAAAAACCATTTGTTAGCTCTCTAAGTTTAAGAAAGTATGATACATTGAACTATAAGTCCACATGTTTGTTTTGTTTCTTTCATTTGATTTGCTGTTTTAAAATCGACAAAATGATTAAACATATAATCTTAAATATTTTGAATTTTAAATAATTATATAACATAACTTGATAAATAATAGACGCTAAATGGTGTAGATCAAAAAATTATATAATGTACCAATCTAAGAGGCAAGCTAGACAAGAATTATGAATTACATTAGCTAATCTACCGAAAATTAGGTAAATCAACGATCTGTCACCCTAACAACCAATAAAATAAATAGAACTCCTACATAGTTAACTTTAACGCTGCAAAATTGTAAATATCTGAGTTAATTAAGCTGTATATAGGGTGTAAAAAATCATATACCTTCTTGTAACAGGTGATACAAGATATCATTACAAAAAAAAAATTTGTATAGAACAATAGTCCAAAACCTAACGGTTTTTCCGGAAAAATTAGCATCTAAATGTCAAAATTTGTCGCAGCAGAGTTCAATAACTAATTAGTATTTTTATTTAGGAGCTTTCCAAGAAATAGTTACTATTAAACACAACAAAACATTTTATACAAATTTTCGATAACGTTAATGTTTAAGTCATAATGTAATAAAATATGTTACATACAGTTGTAAATCCTGATAACTAGAAAACTCGGCAGCCGCGTCAGGGATATAAACTTGTCATCCATAAACAAGTCAAAAACCGCTATTGGAATACCCTAGTAGTTTATGACCTATGATCGTATACAGGTTAGTAGTATATTGATGTCGTTTGTTCAACATCCTTCAACCTTCCCTTATCTAGTTCGGTTACATTTTCGTGCAATTTTTGTATTAATGACGTGTGTAATAATGTAAATAATTGGGTACATTGAAATTCTTAAGCTTCCATCACGACCACAAAATTAATACTAGATGTTTAACGTACGACTTTGTAAGTGCAATGTTTTACACTATTACTATTCGCAACATTTGAAATTAGTCGTTAAAAAAGTTAGAAACCTTCGATTTTTTGTAGATTAATTTAAAGTGGAGCAAGCGCATTAGTTAATTTTGTTTAGATTGCCCTATCATAACCTAAACTATAAACATGCAAATCAATAAACTTTTACCTGAATGCCGTTCTACTTTTGATTTAAATATTAATTTCAAATGTTAATTCAAAATATTAATCTTGAGATTGTGAACGAAGATTTAGTTTCCGTATTTTCGCTAATTTTAAAGATTAATTTCGTTACTTTGAATGCTCTTCTACTTTTTGCATAATATTAATTTCAAGTGTTAATGTAAGATATTAACTTTGAGGTTGTCAATGGAGCTTTATTCTCAGAAATTTTACTTTGTATATTTAATCTAATTTTATTGACTAAAATTTATGATGTTATTAC
>JAHWXV010254628.1:0-12268 GCA_024586415.1 Phrixothrix hirtus | reverse complement strand
TCCTTTCTAAATACTTTTTGAGCTATTAAAGTTGTGTAATAAGTTACTAATTATGAAATATTTGTAGTTTGGTTGGGGGGGGGGGGGCATGATCAAATAGTTTCAAATTTATTTATTTTGATGTTTAGTGACTTCAGATAGAAAATATAGACACAATCTGTAATGATGCAACCGAAAATTATCTTTAAACTTACAAAATTATGACCCCTAGTGGACCATCGAAATTTGACCGACAAAATTGTTAAAATTCTTTCTTTGTAAGTCTTACTTCTAAATTTGAAGACATATATTTTATTGCTCCTCTATTATATCTTTAACTAAAGTTCTTTTATACAGTGTGTATTAAAAGTCAGTTTTACATCTTATTAATAGTGATGAAAAAAGCTTAGCTGAAGTAAAATTAAAGGTGCAGTGCTTTTCAGTAAATACTGTTGCCGTAATTTTAGAATTGCTTTGTTAACGACAGTGTTTAAAATTTATTACTCCAAGTTAAGTTCTCCGTTAGTTCCCAGCGTAACCAAATGATAACGTAAATTATACTTGAAGAATTGTCTAGGATTGTTAAGTAATTTTTATTGTGAATCCACTTCACAATCTCAAATATGCCACGCTACGATGAAAAATATTATTTTAAGTTTTCTAATCTTGCGAGCGCGTAGAGATCCTATTTTAATTAAAACAAGTTGTTATATTACTTCCAAATTTAAATAATTTTGTTGCTTTTATTATCAAACTTTTATGTTATATTACCTTATTACTAAATAATAAAAAAAGTTATAACTCCAAAATTGTAAAAAAAATGTATTATACGTATATACTGTATTATATATATCATTAGAAATTTTAAGAAAACGAATGTGAAAATTCTTTAAACATCAGTTAAAAAAAACATTTATAAACAATTTTTTAGTATTTTTTCTACATTTTTCCGTCCGTTTTTTCAAAATTTACAGAAATGTATATAAATTATGAAATCTAAAATTAAACTATAACTTTCTTTATTATTTAATAATAACGTAATATAGAATAATAGTTCAGTAATAAAAGCAAGAAAAGTGTAATTATTTATGGTTTACATTTGGTTATAATATAGCAACTTACTTTTAATTAGAATACGATGCACTCGCAAAATTAACAAATGTAAAATACTTTCCATTGTAGCGCCATATATTTGAGATTGTGAGCTGGTCTTTATATTAACCTTAAATAACAAGCAATTGGCAGCCAAAAAATGTCTATATTTCCATAAACTTTATTGTGTAATTCATGATATCACTTACTTTGTTTTAATTAACAGTACCTTTTAGGTATCCGTACACAAGCAATCTACCAGTAATAATCCTGAATTCTTACAACTAAAATTAAAATAAAGTGCTCGGACTTGTTAATTGTATAAAAAATACCGATAACCGCAAATTTCGTTCAAATAAGAGAGTTATATAAATAAATTAAACAGTAAAACGACTTATGCGAGTATTATGTCGAGGAAACATATTAATTCATTCAATACTACTAAACTTAAGACATTTATTACTAACATATTTGCGAATCTATTAATTCTTTCAACGTTATTACATTTTTCTGGATTTTCTATTAAGAATTTATAAAAACAAAAATTGTTTTTCTTTGCCTTTCTTGGTGATCTGCCTTCCTTTCAGGTGGAGTAAAGAAATTATGGCTTACTCTGTATATACTATGATATAAAATAGCAAAATTTAAATGAATAGGTCTATTATGCGGAGCAAATATTTTAAGATTACAGAATACTGTCATATATTAATTAAGTTCAAATATTATCGACGAAGACTGCTAGTGATAAATTTAGTATAAGGAATAATTGAACATAGAAAATTAAAGTCCCTGTGTTATTACAAGCAACAGTAATGTGCTCGTAGTATTGGAATAAATACACCTTTATTGACGCAAAATACTATAAAAATGTTATTTTTTATTTTGTCATGACAACTCCTTTTTATTATTTCGTTACTCACTATTTTCATCGTAATACATTAAAATCATTTACCATCTATAAATTCGGATCTTATAAAGGTTTCACTAACTACGTGCTTTTAAACTCATTTTAAAGGAGTTATCTCAGTAGCACTATTTCTAATGTCGGGATTTAACACAGGTGATCCAACTTGATATCTTAGTTAATGACACTTCTTTAATAAGAAATTCTTTTGCTTGAACTAGGAAATCTTGCTTATCCTTGGCATTGCCAACAGACCAAGTAAATACGCTATTTGAAAGCTCCGAGCCCGTCTCTTTTTTTGCTACTATCAATATTGAATCATTTCAATACCAAATTATTTAATCTACATAGCATTTCTATGCAATATCATCTTTAGCAAGTTTAAGAAAATTAACATAATCTATAACACTTCATCAATAACGCCTTTAGTTCGTGATTCCTTATTGGCATTTCGATAATCTCGACGCTACACTACTTCCCCTTATCCTCCCTAATATTTCTATTCAATAAATTTAATCTCGTCGTGGCACGAAACTTAAAGATGAAAGTGCAACACATTTAGAAGTGTAGTTTGAATTTCTATAACTAAACAAGAACGATTGATTAAAGCACTGAGATTTATACTCTATTACAATTATTCCTAATGTATTTTAACAAAGTGATCTCAACACTCTTTACTACGTTTTCAGCTTGTCCATTACTTGCTGGATGACACCCGTGAGAGCATGACGTTGATTCTATTTTTCGATAAAAAATCTATGAATACTGGTGACTTATATGGAGTACTACTATCCGATATTACTAAATTACCGAAGCCAAATCGGCCAAAATACTCTCTAAATGTATCTATTAATGCAGTTTTACCAAAGAATGGCCCAAAAAAATCAAAATGTACCTTTCCAAGCACCCGACTACTTTTTATCCGTATGCTATAAATTGGTTTAAGAAGTTCTCGTCTCTATTTTATACAGATTTTACGTTTTTGCAGAAATTTTTAGATAACTGCATTTGAATAAGGTCACCAGAAGTGAGATCTGGATGTTGATTTTACTTTAGAAATTCCTGTGTACTTAACGTGGAATTCTTTTGACAAAAGTGCTATGTTAAACGGGGCGATAATTCGGTATCTCCACATAATTACATCTTTGTCTATATGTAATTCACTTTGCCTCAAAAATAAAGCTTTAAAGGTTTCTCCATATTGGCATTCTTAAATCCATACCGAAGTAAACTATAAATCGTTCCTTAAAATTATTTCTTATATAGTTTCTATTACGAACGTTCAGCAAAGCTTCAATAGGAATATTTTTAATTTTCAAAACCAGTACCTATTAGTATCTTGGATAATGAATCTGTTCTTAGATTTTCAGGGATTTCAATATATATGGGTGAATACTTAAAATTGGACAAAAACATAACCCTCGCCGAATTCTCTCAGCAGCCATTCGTGGAAGACTTTTATTTTCACCAAATTTTTGCATGCTTTATTTAATTGTAAATTGGTTTTTCGTATCCTCCGATTGGGCATGTGATTAACGACAAACAAGCACCAATAACATAAAAAGAACCATCACATGCCAATCTTACAGTTTTTTTTTGATAGTGATCAGTTAAAACGTTTTTAGATAGCAATTCCTATTTCGCTAATTCAAAGGCTTTGCCACAATTTTGAGACCAATCAGTCCTATTTTTTCACATACATTATTTTTGTTGAAACGTTTGAGACAAATGTGGAGTAATAGTTAAAAATACTTAAAATTCCAAATACTTTGTCTAAATCGTTTTGCAATCCTTTAAAGTTAGTAATATGCCCTAAATAATTTATGCCGTGTTTAAATAATTGACATTCCCTTTCATTTAATCTAAATCTGTATGTTGTGAACCAAACCAAAAATGTCCTCAAATTTTATAAGAGCTCTTCATAATTTTTTCCAGTAAATTTATCTTCGTTACAACAAATTATAATATCGTGATTGTATAAAATAGATAAGTAGTAGTTATTTGTTTAACTAGGTAGAAAAGTCACACTTTTGTTGCCACAGCTGAATTTTCTAGCCGAGCTATGGAAGCCAGCCAAGGCAACAAATGTGTTGTCTGCAATCATTTCATATCTTCAAAGATATCAATATAAAAGGGATTATTCCCATTTTAGCGCAAGTTGGGTTTACTTAATCCCCATTCTAAATTATGAATTAGGTAAATGGAAAATAATAAAGCTTTAGCAACAACTTAAATAAATTGCTTTTACTACAATGGCTTGAAACACATCATGCTCAGCCTTTATAGTTTCCTATAAGGCGAAAGTACCGTATACTAGCGCTGGCTCTAATTTCAAGATGGCCGAATACCTAAGCTTATAAAATATATTAATTATTTAAAGTTTTTTAAGTATATTTAATGAAATCCAAATGAAAATGTCATTAATTTTAACTTATATCGTATTTAAAGGAGATTTTTCAAGGCAAACATTATAATCTAGTAAGATCACATAATTAATGTCAACCCGGAAATTTTAAATTTACCGTCAGCAAAAATCTTTAGCTGATTAAGCAGTAAAAGTGACACCATGTGAATTGTTCACTATCAGAGAAAGCGGGATTTTACTGGCGATCGGAGAAAAACGTTATTTCTCATTACTATTTCAGTGCTTAAAATTCTGATCTTAGTACATTACAGATATATCGATAAATCAATCTAAGAAACGTTATACAACAAGAAAATGTTTTGTAGTAATTTACATCGGAGAAAACATTAGTATACCAACGACATCATTTTGTCAGCAATTAATGCAGTTAAAAGTTCAAAGTTAGACGTTGTATAATAATGTAATAACCGAAGCAAATTAATAATTATTTCTAATAACTAATAATTGGAAGTTGATCTAAGTTGATTTTTAAATTGCATTTACATAACCAATATAGGTAGCGGTTTAAAAGAATTTAATGTGAGTCTTACCAACGTCGATTGAAGAACCTTGCTGATTTTCATTGATTTAATTAGAGCGGTATTAATTAAAAAAATTATATATGCATTTGTAGTAGTTTTTCTTATTTAAATTAATTCTAAAAGGGTTTAATTAGAAAAAGTGGCCAAACCCAAATACAAATATGTATTAGGTAGGTGCTCTCCAATAAGGGTTCGTGGTGTTAAGTTTGTTAGGTTATTGTTACAATGTATTATTAAGTATGGACCAATACTGCCATATCAGGCTTTTGGGCGAGGAGGCTCTTGCAAAAATGGGAGGATTTTAATCTGACATGTATCTAAAATTCTGTTTACTAGCATGGCATTGAAATTAAAGTTTGCCTCGTCGAACACTACAGTACACCGCAGCAAGAAAAATAACTTGTTTAAACATAACCTTTCATTTATTTACATAGACTTCCTGCTATTAGTAATTTTGCTTGCAACTATGATAAATGTTGTAGATATACATTTAGCTACTAAAACGTACAATTTAAAGCTCATAATTGCAACTTCGAGGAAGTTTATTTTAATAAAAGGAACATCGCTCTTTAGTTTTTTCCAATAAATTGACTTTATTCCGCTTGCATCTTTTTAAATACAACCCATTGTTTTCTGCACTATTTCAAAATGAAAAATTTACAAAAAATGACATCGATTCATATTCAGATGTGATCAATGATTGATAGCAAAAATAAATATCACAACTAATATAACGGCCCTCATTTTTTCAAGTGCACATTCTTTTCGTTACACTTTGGACATTATCAACGTCAAACTTATACTTCTTATGTGATCTAGCTTTCTTATGCATTCTTTGTTTTTAATCGTTTCTCACAAAAGATGATCTGGTAATTACCAATAGCATTTTGACAACGTTTCTTGAATTTGCTAGTATTTTGCAAGTGTTCTATCACGTTAAGAATAATTCAAATTATGGACCAGTTTTGATATTTGGGTTAATGGTTTTCAGGGTTAACATAATAATTTGCAACTATTTACATACGAAAAGCAATTGATGATAATAGAGTATTGAACAGATGCAACGAGGATGTTGTCGAGAGTTAAGGTCAATTGAAAAATTAATAAACGCATGGCGTCGTATAGTTAGCACAAAAGCGATAAAAACAAATTCTTATTATAGGAGTAAAGACTTTTAAGGTTACAGTCAGTGCAAGACAAACGACTTTCAGGATCAGGCTGTATTATATTTTGTGTGTTAACGTTTTGTTTACGTAGCCAAAAGTGAAACTCCAGATAATGGGGAACCAGAGATCGGATTTGAATGGCCAGGGTAGAGTGTTTGTACACCATTACCTAATCCTGTAACTTCGAAAAGTGGTACACATATTTTAAAGCCGTTGGCACAATTGATGTTAAAAGGGCGTTTGAAGATTTCTATATCTTTGTCCATTTTTCTTTGCAAAAAAGTATTATTTTTGGCTTGCTTAACAAGTTGACTTATGTGCTTCTTGAAATATCCTTCTAACCCCATGGCACTCTTTGTCTGTTCGTTCTCAGAAATCAATTTCTTATGTATTTTTATTATTCTAATTGAAGTGATATCCGATGCTTAGGAGCTTTTATAAACTTATTGGTTTCGAAATAATTTATGGGTATTTAGTAAAGTACCATTTGCCAATATTGGCTACTGTTCGTAATTTTTGACGTACGCCTTGACGTTCAATAATGTTTTGAAATTGTTGGTGATCATGTCGAAGTCGTATTTGTTAACAGCCTTAGTTATATCAAGCGTAGCTGTAGTTCAGATTAAATGAAGTTTAGTTGTTAAGTCTTGAAGATTTTGCTTAAATATAAGTAGGTATCTATGTAGCTAACATAGGAATTCCCTTCCTATAAAGCAACTTTATAAAAGTCTACATAAGCGGGATTGTTTTGATTTTAAGTGTAATTTAACTTTAAACATAAGTCTTAGAGAATGTGTAACCCAAATTCTACAATAATATGACGTATTAGTATGAATAGTTCCCCAATTATAACAACCTAATAAATCCATGACTTTGGCTATGTAATTGTCTTTAATTTGTGACATGGCCTAATTGCCATAACTAGTAATACAATGTTTTATATAAAATATTTTGTTTGACGAGTTTTCTAGGTTAGTTAAAGGCAATTTGAGATTGAAATTCTGCAATTAATTTATTTTACCGTAAACTTTTGTATATCAATTACTTAAAAATTTAAGGTGGTCTTTAATTAATCAATTTATATGTTCATTCAAACTATTATAAATAACGTAATTTAATTAATGTTTAAAGGAAATATCTTTATAGATTATGCAAATATAATAAATGCAGAGATTGGACGTTTCAAGTCGATGTATTAACTGTAATTATTCATTACCATGGAATGATAGCGATTCTGATGGAGATTTTTTATTGGGAGCAATATTCCTTCATATTTAAAAGTTAAAACTGGTAAGCTAGAATAATTACGGTTTCTTAGAGCAGTCATTTGTAACTGTAATTAATAATGTTAAGGTCAAAACTAATCTACAAAGTTATTCTTAACTATTATTATTAAAATTGCTGTCTTTAGTTTTGTTACTGTTGAGGGCACTTAAGAACATATTATTCAGCAAAATTATGTAATTATAAAAATTATAATAATATTTAAGCCAATTTTTGAAATACCTCTTACACGCTTTTTCATGAGTTTTATTGCGTCAATGAACTTAAAATTTAATTAACGCAACATATTAAAATATTTTAACATGTACGTAAAAACGTAAAGCTTTGAAACTGTATAGGATTATAAAAATATTTGATCTGTAAATATTCCAAATTAAAAAATACCCGTGAAGCCTGTTTTAGATAAGTAGTTTACTGTGGTATACAAACGGTTACTTAAAAAAACTTTGTTACTTTACAGCCAAAGTTGTTACCTTTCTTCGAAGTAAAACATTAAATAAAATTTAAAATGAATGGAAAGCATACGATTACAACCACTCCAATGCAAACGATAATGTATTAACATAAACCACTATGTATCATATACCTGTATATTCACTTCCGAATGTAATAATTTTAAATTGTCACTTCAAAATTTAAATCATTTATTTTATGGTTGATATAGTTTGTTACTGGGTGTAATCCGAAGGAATTTGATTAACACCGCGTGCCGACGTTACCGGATCAGGAGCCAGCAGCCTCGCAGCTAACTCCAACATATCGCGAAGGCGACTGAAGGCCTCCAGCAGCGGCATGATATAATTCGTGCATATCATACAGTGACTCCAAACAATTTCTTATATCCGTTAATGTCTTGTTTTGTTATTGAATTTATTGTTTGAAAATGCTTTTGTTATCTCCTTGAAACATGTATTATAATGCTTAAATGGACCAAAACATCTTCACCTTAATATATATATATAAATAAATTTTACATGTTTGGTAATTAATTTTATATTCTAATAGACTGCCTATTCGATCAATATTGCACCTGCACTGGCATTTCATTCATATTTACATATTTCTTATTAATTTAGTTTTAACATGTAAGATAAACCATAACTAAAACTGGTAATAAATATCCTTTTCAACTTTAGGAATTCTTTTATACACAGTGACTAGGAAATAGGACTATTTCTTAATAAAACTGTATATGGTACATTGATAAAAATATATCGGTGGAAATTTCAAACTAATTTGAAAATATTTTTTTTTCAAAACGTTTGTGTTAAAAACGGTTATAAATATAGTCTTGTAATGACCTACATACAACTATGACTTGTACCGGTTGAGCCAAATGGGCTGAACTTGACGCCAATTGCAATTTCCCTAAAGTTAGTCATACTGAAAAGTTTATTTTAACGTTTAGGCTAGGTGGAGAAATCCCGTAGATTAAGCGGGATCGCTTATAAATCGAGTAATATTGAAATTACATTTATAAATTGTTTTTAATTCAAATTAAAAAATAAAAAAAGAAGTAAAAAGTAGATTACTAACTCACCTAGTGCTCCCTAACCCGTGAGCGTAAAAGTGTAAAGGCACTTTCGTGTGTATTTTAAATAGAGACATTTGAAAATTGATCCTTTTCAGTAACTATCTAACTATCTAAAAGCAAAAACACAAATGGTAAAAATGCCTATTTCAAATAAAAAGATTTGTATTTTACAAAATCCCTTTATTTTTAAATCAAACAAAACTTACCCGTTTGGAACAACTAACTAATGAAAAATGGTTGATAAAATGAACCTAACCAACAGTTCACTTTTTCAATGCACTATTTTTTTTATAATAACTTAATACTGATAGGGAAATCTATCGCACGAGGCATTTTTGGAGAATCCACTGCACTGCATAGCGCATGCAACCAAATTCCGCAACTGGTGCATCTGTACCATTCTTCCACATCTTGACCGAATTGTTGGCATAAAACACACATTCTCACGTTTTCTGTTCCAGGAAAGGCATCTAGTTCGACATACAGGTTTTTTATTACAATATTTGATTGGTCCTCAGAATCAGATGATGAATTATAAATTGTTTTTTTTTCTAACTCGGTTTTTGCTCTTTTGAACCCTAGCTATCTCAAGCTTTCTTCCGACTTGTTCAACTTTAATGTTCTCGACAGGATTTTTAATCTTCTTCTCGCTCCCAGATAGGCTTAATTGTTTAAGTTGTGACATGGTTGATTTTAAAATGTAGCGTTCTCTTTTTTGAGATTCTTTAATTTTTTTCTTTATAGTAAATCATTATAGCACCGCCTTTTTTGAACGGGATATCAAAATGCCTGATGATTTTTGTCTCTTTGTGTGAACTGTCCTTAGACCTGGTATTGGAATCAAATTTTCAAAACTATGCGCTTCAGACTGAGGCAAGTTTTTATTCGAGGAGGTAACTGAAGCAATGTTTTGCTTTCCGCCCTTGAATTTAGCTAGGTTCTGATAGCTTTATTTGTAAATTCCCTGAAGTGGCAACTGATAAGTCTCACGATTGATCAGGTTCATCATTGACCATTATTGCGGGGAAAGCAAATGACTGATTCAAAACCTCATCCGCAGCAACGAAGACAGTGTTGGTAAAAATACTTGGATTGTGAGGATATATCCTAGTTGTTTTAAGTCCTGACACAGCGTCAGCCATAGTTACAGCCCTTGAATAAGCCCGATTGGACAGTTCCGCCAATCCATATGGTGTTATTCCTAAAAGCCTGTTTGTTTTGCGAAACTTGTCACAATCCCGTTTGTATGCAGCTTTTAACGTTGCATAGTAGCTGATATCTAAAGGATGCTTCTTGTGAATGCAATCTATAGGTCAAGAGAATCCAAAGTTGTATGGCTGTTGTTGTTGTCTAAAATCAGCAATATAACGTTTTCCAAGCTTGTTTTGGAATGGTTAATAGAGTACTTCAACTAAGTAACCAAAGCAACCAAAACAATCACGTTTTTTTACCGCTTTCGAAAACATTGTTAGATAGCACATGGCGGACCACCTTTTGCGAGCAGAGGACTCATCCGCTTATGAGGGTAGATAAACATGGGGAGCAATTTGACTTCCAGCTGCACTCACTGAGCACATCACGGTTACCAACTTCCCTCGTTATCAGCTAATTACTGACCCAAGTCTTCTTCTATCCTCCGTTGCCACTATGTTTGTCACTGTGATTTTATTTTTACTCGAAACTTTTTACAAATATGTTAAAAAAATTTAGCGTAAACACGACTAAAAGCTGCAATTCTATTAACCGATGTGACTTCTGATCTTCTAATACTTTAAGTAGGGTTTATTTTTAAAAACAGATTAAATAGTCTGCCTACCGCTTCGCAGGAAAAATTTGTGGGGGTTTTATTTTTTCTATCAAATCATAAGCATCCTTCCTTACTTATTGAGCTGTAATTCCGCAAAACATATCAGATACATTTTTAATCCTTTCAGCTAAAGCTGATCGATGTTGGGATGTAAATGTGTTATTACGCCCTAAGACAAGTTTATTACTTTGTTTTAGCTCTACGCTCCTGTAACCTGCTGAATGGTATTGTAACGAAATCAGTTAATTGTTTAAAAAGCCTCCATTTATATTTACAATACTATAGTTATTTATTTACACGTATTTAATTTATATATTTATTTTATTCTATTACTTAATCATAATCGTCTTTATAGGCCCGTAAATGCGGGCATAACTCGGCTTTTATGGCACAGATTTGTCAAGAAGTTGCTAGGTAACGATTGAATAAATTATTTATTGAACTTCAAATTGATTTAAAATTACTGTGGAATGTAAGCTTTCACCTTCTACATTAAGCATTTTGCAAAAATAAATTATTTAGTTAACAAACAGTATCCATGGTACTAACCCTAACAACGTTAAAGAGCATAGTCGGCTATCTACACAACACTAATGTTCACATCGACAAAATTTACACAATTTTGCCGCAAATACCTATTCATGTCTTTTAAAAGCTGACAGAATAAAACATTGTAAGTACCATGGGCATAATTATTGATTATGGCTTTAATACATAAATTACTAATACAGATGTCATATATAAGGGAATTTAAGGAATTTAAACTGCCATCCGTATTAAAAGGAGAAAGTCTGGAAACATTCTAGATAAGTAAGGAATAACATTAGTCAGTATGAGCGCGAAATAATTTCTAATGCCATGACTCATTAGTGTGACTTTGAATTTATTTAGATATTAGTTGCATTCATGATTACATTATTTATTTTAGTTCTATTGAACTTTTTGGCATGTTCTGAAGTATTCTACAAAATTATAGCTATTTCTAGTTTGGTTACAGTATTGTAAAGACTTTACTGGCAGCACTGATAGAATTTTAATTTTAAATAAAATTTAAAGCACTTTCTAGTAATTCTTCCGTCCTACTGCCCTTTTGTGTTTCCCTTACTCAAGTTTTTGGCATATGCAACAGAGCCAACACAAACAATTTTGGCATTTAAACAATGGCGGGGAGTAGTGGTGGGTACTGTTATTACCTCATTGCCAGTACTATCTAGCCTACTCGTATAGCATAATCTATGAAAAAATGAGCTCACGCGTCTTAAATAATTACCTTTATTATAGAACACTATTCTGCCTTAAAGCTAATGAAATATTCTTATAATGCTACTACTACTACTACTACTACCTATCACGCTATTCCCTTAGCGGGGTAGGCAAAACCCAATAAAGCCTCCACCTTCACAACCACTGCATGCACCCATAAACCAACCCCTCTCACTACCGCCGCCCTTCACCGCAACTCCCAGCACTCTACACTATCCACACCAGCCCACTATTACCTACCAATCCTACTATCACTACTATCACCCATTCACTATTTTTCTCCATTCCTTTCT
>JAHWXV010254613.1:0-14216 GCA_024586415.1 Phrixothrix hirtus | reverse complement strand
TGTTTCTCCTTTTTCTGTAGAAGTTACAGTTGAAACCACTTTTGAACCTTTTTTTGCGAGTACTTCTCCTGGTCTGTTGTTCAATTGAAGGCCTGTTTCATCAATATTAAAAATGTTGGCAGGCTTTTCAAATAGAGAATGTTCGGTCATAATTTGTTCTAGTAGGTCAAAATACTCTCCGACTTCTTTTTTTTTTCATTGCGTTTGTTCTAGATAGCGAAACACCTTCTGATTTGCGAACAGTAATGTGAGGGTTTCGGCTTAAAAACAAGCAAAACCAAACATAACCAGCTTTTTCGGCTTCTTTGTTGAACCTGTATTTAATATTTAATTGCTCAGCAAATTGAAAAGCAATAGTTCTTAAATCATCTCGAGTCAACGGAAAACCTATGCTCTGCATTCTTGAAATATGTCGAGAAAGTCGATCTTCGTTTTCTCTTCCAAAGTCACAGCTCGGTCCCATAGATTCCTTTTCCGTGTTTCCGGGTTTTATTCTACATTCTAAAGTTTTGCGTGGTATATTAAACACAACAGACGCTCGCCGAATAGACATATTCTCATTCACCACAATTTACTGCATTTACCAAATTTTCTTGTGTCCAATTGCCACACATAGTTACAGCTTTTCTTTGGTATTTGTTCGGCATCTGCAAAAAAAAACCTTTCATAAAATAATTGCACGAAAAAGCAAACTTTAGCAACATAATACCCTTACAAGACATGTGGCCATCACTCCCTGAAAAAACATGGCCATCTCTCCCGAAAATCCACGAGAGATAGCCCACCCACCGATTCAATCCACTTGTTGCATTAGAACCGTATTTTGAGGTTATGATGCCACGTTTTACATCGCAATATCAAAATTAGCAGTTTAAACCACGGAAAAATTATCAAAAACGCTAAAAAAACACATTATGTGTACTTACGGTAAAATATTTTGGGTAGTAGTATCAAACAAACACAGTTAATTTGTTATAACGCACTTTGAAGCCGGCAATTTGCACAAACAACTGCACTTGACTGACATGCGTCGACTCCTCTGTGAACTGTGCATAAGAGTTGAAAACAAAATGACGCGATATGGCCATCTCTCCCCTATGGCCATCTCCCCGGAATTACCTTATATAAAATTCTTAGACATAAATAATGTGAATTAAAATTAACGTAAAATAGCTACTTTTAACATTCCTCCAATCTAAGTTATAAAAATTAAACAAAACGGCCAATTTGCTAAAAGTAAAGGACGGGTCCTAACAAATATGCGATCATCTCAATAAATTGTAGAATTTAAAGTAAACATGAAATTTACCAACTTTACTGCAAATAGATACCTAAGTTGTAAGGTTTCCCGTGGAAACATAGTAATATCGGGACACCCGATCTAATGGAATTCCGGGAATTCTACGTGTTTTCGCTATATTACTGGTTGCGGAAGTGTATCAATTAAGACTTAATTAAAGTCAAAACAAACTTTAAGAAAGTATTAAATACCGTGCGTGAGTGTATAATTTTCCAAATAGAAAAATTGCTTAATTAAAAGCTGTTATAAAACATGCTATAAGATAATTAATAAAGATTGCACAACCTGACGCATAAATCACCGTTTACCGTCCAAAATCAATCAAGATTGTTTTGATAACTAATAATAATTAATATAAGCAACAATCTCAAATGATTTAAATATTAATTAATTAGTAAGAACTAATCAAATACTATTTCGTAATATTTAGTCACGTTTTGCAACGAGCTGGTTAAAGCAAATGTATTTGTTATCCAAATTGATTAGATAGCAGGCAAAGAAAACCGTCGAAATCCATATTCGCTGAATAAAGAACGCGAGTATGAATTTAACCATAAATAAGACGCTTTGCGAATTGAACATCAATCTTCGTATGAGACTCAATAAGGGACATTGCCTAATGCATAAACCGTAAAAGTTTTCTGTAAAGTCAAGCTATTTTGTTATTAAATTTTACAGTGATCTTCGCGCGACGTCTTCTGGACGCGCCAAGACTACTAAAATCCTGAATACCGTTCATTTTAATAAACCGTTAAAAAGCGCCGCATGCTAGAGATCTACATATACAGATTCTGGTTACTCTGTAACAAAGGTAGACCGAGTGTAGAACAATATAACCTCAGAAATCCTCGTAACTGAGTATTCCTGGTGTTACCGCCACTGAACCTGCAACAAATCGACTTTGCGTCAACCACAGACAAGTTGCTCTGTAACTATTTGTTCCCGACGCCAAGTATCCGTTAACGTCGTTGTGCATTGAGTTGTATTGATAGCGGACGCACAATTACGCTGTACCGAAATCATCCGTCATTTGCAGACGAGTTGCTATATATCAGTCTGCAAATGATGCCAAACGTTGTGACCTTAGCGATACTAAGTAGTAAGAAAGGTCTCTAGTATACGCTGACGCCCTGCACCAGATATTCGTCCCCTATATAAATTACGTACACGGCGGCCGCCAAGAGCGACACGTTCGTGCTCAGATCTCGAAGCATACTGCCGACTCTTGCATTCAGACATATCAGGAACTCAGAACGTGACTAAGACAGAACACGCTGCGCTGATCACTCACTTCAACGCCGCAACGATTTCAAATATTAACAGCCGTATAAACTGTGTTTATTTTATTTTCATTTTGAACTATTACAATTTTGATTTGATTTTTGTTCCAATTTCCGTTTAATTTTGTAAATTATTACTGTTACCTTTCTTTTTAATACCGCGGAAAACCGAAACGATCATCAATTAAATATTACCAAATTTCATTTCATGACCGAAGTCCGAATGACGTCATTTTCACAAACGACGTCCCCCAGTAAATAATTATTTCACAGGTATACCGACCGCGAAACAGACAAAGAGAGCCTCCCAAGTTACTGAGAACACCATCAAAATGTAAATTCTTTGTATTCCCCGTGTACATTTCATTGCGAATTGAAACATCACAAAGTTAAAATTCAATACTGTGCAAACGCAGTATCTGATGCGTGAGATGCTGACTAATCGAAAGCAGATTTGAACTTATTGGTTGAAATTCAACAATGAACAACCGTATAAGTCAAACCGTTATAAAAACCTAACACCAAAAAATAGCGTATTTTCCTGAACTGCGACACTGCGTGTGAAATAATAAGAAGTGTGAAAATCTCTCACATTTGAGAAGACAAAAGCGCCAACAAAGGTTAGTTATCTATTTTAGACTAATTTTACCAGGCTCAAAGTTCAAGAAGTTCGGACTGAGCAGCCGGCATAAACGACTACTCCTTTAGTATCTCTTGTTGTTTTCAAAATTTGTGCTGTACCTTAGACCCATGTTACTTATGTAGTGGTGGGTTGGGCCCAGCATAAAGAATCAGTATTATTTTCTCCGCAATAGTGTTGTGCGAACCGCGCCGATACGAACGCAAATCGTTTTACATTGTCCCCTTGGATGACCGCAATTCTGGAAAGACCTGCACTAAGTGCTACCCCAAGTGAAGCTGAGCTACTAGCACAAGAGCTGGAATGGCAAAACACAGAAATATGACTAAAAGTAAAGAATCATCATGCCCAACTTCACGTTGGGCAAACCCTCCGCGCATAACATAACCGGCGGGCGATTTCAAAGCGCAGATGAGAGAGGCACGCGCGCTCTCCTCGGCCAAATGAGTTACCCGTCAGTGGAAGATGAAATGGCCGCA
The DNA here is from genome assembly GCA_024586415.1 of Phrixothrix hirtus. Lineage (NCBI taxonomy): Eukaryota > Metazoa > Arthropoda > Insecta > Coleoptera > Phengodidae > Phrixothrix > Phrixothrix hirtus. The sequence continues at coordinate 10,517 of JAHWXV010254613.1, read as the reverse complement.
ACAACGATCGGCGAACTTGAAGAAGATGGCTTCATTACGCAAAAAAGAAAGAAGCAAAGAATAAAAATAACTGCTGTTACGGAATCTGAATTTGGGGAACCGTTTCGAGGAGCTCTCAGAAGACAAACCCAAACAAAAAATCAACGCACCAACTACCAGTAGTGTAAAACTGGTTCCTAGAAGAGCGTCAAAGAAGATTCCACCAATAGTAATCAGAAGTAAGGATAATTGGCTAAGTATAGTCAGCGACCTTGCAAACCAAAATTTAAAAATTGTGGACCCAAAGTATCTAACCGTAGGCGCTAAACGACTTCCGCAGCATCACTACATATCTAATCAAAAAATCCATTCCTTTACCCAGGAAAAAACGTTACGAGTAGTAATCAGAGGGCCATCTGAGGAAATCTCCAACCGAAATTCTAAAAGACTTGAGAATTCAAGGTTTTCCCGCCATCTCTGTCAGAAATATACGTCGGGGCAAAGATAGGGCACCGACACCCTTAAACTATATCGAACTAGAGAAGAGTGAGTTCGGTAAACGCGTATTTGGTCTTAAATCAGTGCTCCAGCTACTAGTTACTATCGAAACACATCGTAAAACATCAGGCATAATTCAATTCCACCGTTGCCAGGCACTCTCAAGAAAGTCATCACGTGGGACCAAGGACCATTCCATTAATGCGTGTGTAAAGCCAAAAAACACTCCGGCGCAGTGTGGAAATTGCAACACGGATCACACGACCAACTATAGAGAGTATCCAAAGTACCCAAGAAACAACACACATACCAGAATAATGGGAACTATCTATGCAGATGCTGCAAAAGGTCATATGCCAGCAGTCGCAACTGAAAGGTACGAAACGAAATCAAAACTCCGCCAATTCGTAGTCCAAGCCCCTAGTCTTCGACATCACAAAAATTCTGCAAGCTGGAACTATCAACTATTGGAGGCGCTAAGAGGCCTGTCTAACTTTAACGAAGGCATCGTCAGAATTTTCGGCTGCTTGTCGGACATTCTTAAGATGTTCGTGCAAGCACCTTAAGAAAAATATCATCCCTTCCTGGGAAGCCAAAATAAGACCACGTCCCCTATAGAAAGTCAAGGAACACTAAGACGGAGATAGAGCGACGACGTTCGAGGTACTCCAACATCATTGAAAAGATAGATAGATACAGACTAATTTTATCGTAACCGTCAGTGAAATTCGATCGCAAGAATTTAAAAAACAATCATTTTTAATATTTAACATAGGTAACAAAGGTATACAATTTCTACGATTCTCTTGAAAATCCTTTCATTGATAACCAGGTAGAAACAGAAATACCTTTCTTTAATCTTGTATAATATTTAGAGTAGAAAGCTGTAAACAAACATTTTTACTGTAAACATTTCTAATCCATATTTGTGAATTTATTGCATCAAAACGTAGTTTGATAAATTTTGCTTCATTAATTTAATCTTTTTCATCGTTTAATTCATTTTGTGCATTTCCATTTTATTATGTTATTTGTATATGTTTTTAATTTTTATTTCAATTTTAATAAATTCTTTATATTGCGCTAGTAAAATATTGAAGTTTACGTGGTAAATGACCTTTAAAAATAAACAATACCGCTCGAATAATGGCCCAATTGATATCAAATCAACTAAATCGTCGCGTCCGCGAAAAAATACTTGGAACTTTCAATTAGCAATACAGTGATATAAGCCTTACTGAAGTTGTTTTTATTAGTTTACTACTTATTGTTATTAAACGATTTTTCAGATTGCAATGCCTAAATCAAACGTAGTGGCCAGGCCAAGTTTTATCGCTATTGCTAAGAGTTTGTTTTCGGTGTTGATAATTTTTGTTTGAAGTTGAATAGCGCTTTTCATGGACGTGTGGCATTCAAAACAAGCAGTATTTGTCGGGATATTTATCAGAGCGGAAAAGAATTAAGATTTGAATGATATTAGAATATGGAATTAGGCATAGAACACAACAGGAAACATGTAACATCTTTAAAGCGAGATATCCCAATCGTTATGGGTTCTATAGTAAATACAATTTTGAATAAGTTTGAGAAGCATGGTACTGTTAAACATTTTCTAAAGCCAGAATGTCGAAAATCGGTTACAGAAGAAAATCAGCTAGTTATTTGTTTATCAATTAGAGATGATGATCATTCATCAAGTAGAAACCTTATTCAAATAAGTACACTAAATATCACATCGTTCAGTGAAACGGATTCTAAGAAACAAGTTTCAGATTGGGCTCAACCACATTACGATATAAGAATGAGGCAATATTTAAATGAAATGTTTCTTCGGAGATGGATAGGAAGGAGATGTTTTATTGAGTAGCCAGCACGATCTCTCGACCTTAATGCTTTAGACTGTAATTCCAAATTTAGAACTGAAAAATAAAATTAGGTACGACAGAATGTTTTTCATAGTTTTGGTGACAGAATGACATTTTGTCAAGAAGCAACCAGAGGACATTTTGAACAACTAACCTAATTATAGTTTAAGCTATAGATTTTGTTTTAAAATATTGCACATTGTTGCTACTCAATGTTAATGTATATTTCCTCTTATGACTATGTTTAGACTGTTCAAGTTTTTAAAACCTTTGTAAGTATCGTGTTCCTCAAATTTCTTTAACACTTTATTAATTGTAGACAGATTAATAGGTTTGTGATTGGAATATTTCGCACCAAAGGTGGTACAAACTAACTGTTGTGTTTTACATTCGTTGCCATATCTGAATATCAATAAAATCTTCTTTTCTAGTTCTTCATTATTAAACATATATTGTAACTATACAGTTAGTCCCGAAGATAATTCCGGAGTTTTGCGAAACTTTTTATATAAGTGAATCAACTTCTTGTGTGAAACACGCAATTTCGTTAATTATCGCGTGTGAATTACAGTTATTTAAGACTCTTAAAAGAACTAATTTTGCGTTAAAATGATATACGGATAAAACAAACTATTGCATAAATTGTTATTCATTTTCTGTAAAAAAAATTCCATAGTAACAACATTTAATTAAATAATCATGCAAGATTAATTTAACTAAACGTTGAACCAAAAATGTTATTATAAATATTCTGATGTTAAAATATTGTTAAACTGTAACAACAAATTAGATTTAAACAAATAAGAAAGACCGATTCAAATTCACTTTAAAGGAATATAATTTAAACCTTGAAACCGATAAGATTTCGCGAAGAAGTCGAACATATCCTCAGCTGCAAACAGCCACGTGATTGTAGACAGATTTTTCAGAAATCTGGATTAAATTTAATATCCCAATTAGTAACAACAAATTCCTAGGAAAGAAAACCTAATAAAACAGATTTAAAGTCTATTTCAAACAACCGTGTTAAATAGATTTAACATAGGGATTCAAATTGCAAAGCATAAACGCATTTAATTAGTTTACTCATAAACAAATAGATGGAAATTCACCAAATTTTAACAAAAGACAACAAATATATGCGCGCAACTTTTGGCGGAAACTCTACATTAATTTTCACAAAAAAATTAAATTATATCAATTCAGGATAAGGAAGGCTGTGACGACGCTATTCTCTCGGCGACATTTAGTATAAATAGCCGAGCAAAACCACTTCAGAGCTACTCGAAATACACTTAGAAGAAGCCTACTATGCATTCGCTCCTACCCCAAAGACGTTGAGTATGCCTCTTTACTGTAGAACTTACCACGAGTTCCCTCGTACTCCAATTACGTTGAGAAGAGCCCTCGCACTGGTGCACCAGAACTAACTCCGATCATCAAAGTAATAAAATTTTACATTAACGTAATCATCGCCGCATAAAATTCAACTTCGATGGGCTTAGCCTTCAATTATTAAGTCTTGATTCTTATAAACAATTATAATCGCAGAGAATTCCAAATGTTAAAATATTTAAATACAATCTGATCCGATTGAATCAATTCAACAACCAATTTAGATTCGGCTAACAAAGATCCTAAACTAAAACCTACCTGAACTGCTAAAGTAAATCCTGCTTTCAGCATCCTACTAGTGCAACGCGCTAAACACGCGATTGAATTAAACACAAAATAACGAAAACCAATTCGCATTATGAACAATAAAAATAATGCAAATTGGCGAAAAGCAAAAATTGCCAAAAGCACAGTATTCGACATTTTCTACGTACTACCGAGTTATTCAATCGCGCGCGCCGATGCACATTCAAGATAACTTAAATACACATCCCTCTATTAGGTTATAGCTAAAATCTAAGGTCAAAGTTGCCAATTTTTAACATAAAAATTACATAAAATGAATCTCTGTAAATAAATAGTATGATGAAAATTATAGATAACTAGTATAGGTGTAGACTACAAAATGTACATATAAATATCTTATTTTATTAAATAACTTTTAAAGATACATTCTATCTAAATAGATAACAATAAGTCGTAAACTAATAAAAATAATTCCAGTAAACCTTATATCACTGCATTGCTAATTAGAAATTCTATGTTAAATTTAGTCGCAAACGACACGTTCATTGATTGTAACTTGTGACTACATGTGGTGTTAGGTACACTACGAAGTTAAGGCTTCTCGTATGAGTAGTGCGCCCATCTAGTATCACTTAGCTTAGTGTGATACGTGTCTAAACCATCGTCTGAAGAAATCCCGGGTAAGATATATCTTACAGTTCTTTTTCATTCTCTTCCTAGGGGATATGACAAGGGGAGAATGAAGTTAACGCTGGCAGATGTATAGATTGCAAATAATATTTTTGCGTTGACTTGTCGCTTACACTTCACTGATAAGACTTTGATATTTTTGACTGGATCGTGGTCAATCTAGTTTTGTCCATGCTAAACATCCTATGAAGAGGATGAAAGTATTTCTCCTTAACATATTGCGTCTAATTTTCTTTGATGGCGCCTCCTAAGGTTTACTAACTCATTCTTGCCTGCCATCATCTTTTCTTAGCTGAAATGGTGTGGAATATGATTTTTCTCCGCAATTTCAAAAACCTAGCGACCTGGATGGGTTCTCCCAAATCAAGTAAATAGTTCAATAACTCTTCTTCTGCTGTTTCATTAAAAACTGTTTTAGATCGTCAAATTCAAACATTGACAACCTTATTGTATCATTTGGTAGCAGTCAGTCCAGAATACTTATGGCACATAAACTTATGCCTAAAAGTTCATTACCTATAGAAAAAGTTTTATGGGTACATGGTGCAATGGCATCCAGCTGCAAGCGAAAACCAGCCAGAGTGGAACCTGGGCGCCCTGCAAACGGCTATTAACGATCTATAAATGAAGAAATGGTATATGGTACGGCGGCGAAGAACTTCAATATGCCTCGCAATACCCTGACTTAATAGACTCAATATTGAGCAATTTAAAATTGTAGTACGCATGATTTTAAAGCATATAACACTGTTTCATTAAGCTTAAAGTAAATAATTATCAACTTGTCTTTATCTTAGATAAAATGAATACTATCCACTACTTGTATTACATTAAACAAGAAGTAATTTACAACTGAGCTATAAATGTACAGTTCAGATATTCTCACAACACTAATGGCTCCCCTCCTAATGAGTTATAATAGTTGACACCAGACGGCAGCTCTATCTAGTAAAATAACAGTTTATAATCACTTTATTCGTAGTGGCAACTTACCCTGCTCTCCACTTCAAAGATCTGTTAGCAAAAAATTATACAAAATATAACCGAAATGCAATTTTGTGAATAACAAAAGGAAAATAGAATAAACACTTTATAAAAGCATAATACTCGTACAAGCACATGGAAAGTAGGTCAAAAATAATAATTACAAAGTTTCAAAAAACCTTTTCCAAATTAAAATTCGACATTCTAAAGACAAATCTATTTCGCTTTAAAACTATATAATTTTTTTAAATTTCTATAACTTGATGTTCTGATACCATTTTTCTATCTTAAGTTTCGGTATATATATATATTATAGTATCGGAATTTGTTAATGGTTTTTAACTTTAGGTTCAATTCAAATTAGGCCCGCGTTGTTGGGCCACATTAAATATAGTATTTAAATTTAGAATTTATTATTTGTATAAAAATTGTATATGTGATTCCGATTATCACTCGGTTGTATGTTGGGTTGCTTATTTGAACTTTCTATTAAACAGAATTATTTAACTGTAAATCTTATTAAAATTCTTTCACGCTCAAATTTAAACTAACTCTGATTGAATGCAATTGATTAGATTGGTAATTTTTCACTACTTGCGTGTTCTTTGAACACAACTCATTTACAAGTGATTACTAGTAAATTGTAGCCTAGCTGTTCGATAAAGCTGGTTTATAATTAATCAAACCTACCTCCGCTAATCCTTATGCCAACTGTCCACATACTAACATCGACACCATTAACCTCTCTAAGTTGATTTCTTGCTTCAATAGACGTTGAAGTGCAGTTTTGTTTTGTACGTTAGGTAATTAAGGGATCATCATCAACAGTTTCCCTTTCTCAACAGGTTTCTCTAAACCTTTGCACAATTTTCAAACAGCCGTATGAGTGCAATGAAGGACTCTAGTTACATAATGCAAACTTTGTTCATCTCTCACATGAGTTACAGCTTGTGCAGGATCTTGGCCACTTAGACGCACCAGAAAAAGAAATAAACAAGGCCACAACAAGAAGAATTTAAAAAGTAAGTTAAGTTTCGTTGTAACGAGTCCCAGCTCGAAGTGAACTAGGAATTTATCGACAAATATTATGCTTCGGGTAACGTCGAAGTCGAAAAGTGGCTCCAAGACGTTTGAGTTGAGCTATGATGTAAAGTTATGTACACAGGGATTGTAAACAGAAAGTTTTCAGATCTCTTCTAAGTTAGTGATATCAATTTTATAGTATACTTTGCTTACGGACCTCCCTGTATATGAACGTATATAAAATTATTAATTATGATTAATTCATCAATTAATTCTTATAGGTCCTAGTAGAAGTGCATTTTTGTATTTTATGCAACACAAGCTTGTTTTATTTATGATGTATTCTTTCTAATTTAATTATTTACAAACAGTTTATACCTTATTAATTATGGTGTTTAATTAATGTTTCATTTGTTCAAGATGATCTTGTATTTATTTCATATGAAATTGTATATTTATACCTTGTTGAATACGCATGCTTATTTTAGACAGACTTTATGAATGCTTTTAGGTAACCTTACTAACGCTTGCATTTATTTTTGAAACTTGTCACATATTGTGTAAACATTTATTTATATTCGGTGTAATTTGTAGAAGTTTAACAAATTTATTATAAACATAATTGGAATAATATACAATAAAGGAATATTTTAGAATTTAATTTAAATTTACAGAATTCTTTAGTTAGATTTATTTCGTGCCTTTTGTCTAGGTCGCTCTAAAATAGATGTCGTTAATTTTGAATTTGCTAGCTTTTGTATTGTAGATATCGTTGGTCGGCAATGCTTTCAATCAATATTATCGATTACATAAAATGGACGTTGAAATGTATGAATCCTTGTTTACTAACGAATTTTTGTTTTGTTTAATGCTCGCGGGTTCGGTTAACGATTTCAAGTGCCATCTGTTTGTTTACAAAGATCGCAGTTTTTATTCGGGTTATAATGGTAGTACGAGATGAACTAAGCGTCTACAATATTGTGCAATGGAGACCGAAAAACATCTTTCCTATCTCACAATTAGCAGGTTAGATGACGGGATAGAGAATATAAATTTTCCATCCGCATGGATTATTACACTGCTTGTTTGCTACCAAATAGGTACGTAAAACAAAATTCCTATCTTTTACTAGAACGTTCGAGAATTAATACAGTTTCAACTTGACTAATTCAAAACAAAATATTCTTGTAATCGGTTCTAATGATGAAAATTAAAGCTTTACATTATTTAACTATTAAAGTATTAAAATGAACGGAAATTCTGGATAGTATGCAATTTATCTTAATCATTTAAAGACAAAAAGCGTGCTTTTAATTCAAAACCTCGTTGCGGTAATTTGTATCTTACAAGCGGCGTATTACGCTTATAAATCACAAGCTACGGGTATAATTAATTCTTAGATATAAAACTGTGCAAATAAAGTTTGAAAGTACCCTCGGACAAGTAACTATTCAAATGATGTTTGAATGCACTCTGAAAATCATGGCTAGCAAGTCCGTAATTTATATGTGTTCGGAATCAGCTTGATAGCAGAGAAGCAAGACACTTATTGACATTTTTCGTTTTAAAAGTACTAAATAAATAAACATTTTAGGTTAAATAATTATTACAGCTTGTCTTGTAATTACTCTCGGTAAATTTGAATACAAAACAATTATATAATTCATGATGGTTTGGCTAATATAAACAAAAATACGTTTACAAGTTTTGGAATAAGCTAAATCAGAAGTACAAATTATACAGCTTATTACAATGGTTGTTAATAGGAAATTAGAAATAATTAAATATTTTGAATATTAACTAGAATAAGCTAATTACAGCGGTTTTAAATTATAAAAGGTGCCTATTTGTGACGTATTATTATTATTTATTTTTATAACGAAAAGGTCAAAGTTTATTAACCCGTAACCTAAATAAATGAATGTCTACAAAACAAGAACTGATTATCCTTCTTTAAGTTGTTATATAAGCTTTGATAAAAATGTAATTAAAATGAATCTAGTTTATACAAGAGTAAAAAGTTTGCGGATAGAAGCGAAGTTAAAAATATATATACAGAATGTTCAAAAGTAAATTAGAATAAAAATTCAAAATAAACCTATAAAAATCGAAATAAAATGCTGCGGTCCTACACAAGTTATTTAAATTATAGGATAAATGAGGTTTTTGAAAGTAGATTTGTAAAATTCCTTCATATGTAAAACAAATTAATTAAACCAAAACAGGAAGGCTAATTTTATTGCTTCAAAATTCATTACACTGTAGAAATAAGGACGCATCAATGTTAAAAGAAGCCAATGAAACAGAGCACAGACTAATCAGTATGCCAGGAAATCAAAAGTTGGACAATGAAATCTTTTTGTTGTTTAAAAACTACAACCTCGCTCTGCTTTAAGACAGAGACCTAATTTTGAAATACATTTTTTGCTACGCGAGATTAGTTTTGTAATCCCATATTCGTAACGATCTAGTCCAACTTTAACACTACACGCTAAACTTCTTCGTCGCACTCAAATCTTTTTTAAACTAAATGTTGATTCAACGGGCCAAATAATCTGTTCCCCGAGCGAAATGTTCTGCTTCTGCCTTCGTGTCGTTCTGGCGTTAACTCCATCCGTGGTTCCTAACTGTCCATACCATTTTTACATGACAGCAAAACCTTGGCATCCTACGTAGCCACCTTGATTTACATATTTCGTCCACAAAAAACTGGAATATGTGCTGTGCAGCTGTGCAGAGATAGTCTCTAATAGCACTAGAAAGGAATGGAGTGAGAACCAATAATAATTTATATCTGAGGATCAGTTCGCTGACTGACATTCAACGAGAAATACCAATATATGAAATTCAGGTTTTGATTCGCCCTCGTCATTCCTCATTACAGAAATTCATTTTGGCCAGCGGATAAAAAATAGGGCGATTCGGTTTTCGTAAAAAGTAGAGGAAGGCATCTGCAGCTCTTTACGCTCAAGCGTTCTCAAAACTTCTTTCAGCGGCGTAGACAGATCAACATTACATGCCTGATGTTCAAGTGGTGTCCAGCAATTTTCCTCGTAGAAAGTTTGCGATTGACATAAAGGAGCAAAACGATTCGATTCGGTAATCCGCGCCTTAGTACTTTGCAGGAGTCGAAAATCGTAGACCACTGGACCGGTCCTGCCTCTCCTTTTCTTGAACGCTCCATTGAATCCTGTTTCAATTTCGGGGTGTAATAGTGAACCCAGGTTTTTCTACATAATAATACGGCGTAAGAAACCAACATTTTGTTTTGTAACGTGTCTGCTTAGAACTCACTCTACAAAGAATTTTCCACAATTTGTTTGGGCACTACTAAAGCTCACTGTAGAGGCAATTTCATTTACAACAAAGCGCTGATCGTTGTCGATAAGATTACGAACAGTCCGAACGTTTACCTCAATTACGTTTATCCTTCTTAGCCGTGATAGATGAGTTTCGTTTTCGACAGCTTCTCGTCGTTTTAAGAAACCTGAATCCGTGGAGGGTTCATTTCTCCGAAATTAGTTCAGGCGGTTTAACTTATCCAGAAACTTGATATCAGGGAAACTAGAAAGAAATTTACCTAGCCATAAAAGAAATATTTTACACACCCCAAAATATATTGACAAATAGTGACACTTACGGCTGACGCTTCGTTCTGTAAAAATCGATCTCGGGCCTGAAATATGAGATGACAGCGCACTTGTGCCGAAAATTGCTATTACCTTATTTTAGGAACGAAATTTCAATGGTCGCCAATCTAAATTACTGAACACACAAAACGCTGCTTAACTCCAGAGATTTTCTTCGATAACTCGCTTCAGCGCATTTGTTCAGAGT
>JAHWXV010254601.1:0-10538 GCA_024586415.1 Phrixothrix hirtus | reverse complement strand
TTGGAACACCCAAACAGTAGATTGTTGCTTAGTTTCCGGTTCATACGAGTATATCCAAGTTTCGTCACCTGTAGCGATGTTGTAGACGGATTTTGCAGTCTCTTGGTCGAATTTGTTAAGCATTGACCTACATCAATTAACACGAGCCTGTTTTTGTGCTTCGGCCAAATTATGCGGTATCTATCCGGAACAGATTTTTCTCACGGCTAAATGTTGATGCAAAATCAAATATATTGCAGTCTGCGAGATACCAAGGGATGCCTCTATCTCACGGTATGTCACATGCCGATCTTCTTAAATCATATTGCGCACAGTATCGATGTTTATTTTGGTCGACCTTCACGAGATTCATCACTGACGGACGCACGACCACTACAAAATTCTGTAAACCAATTGTAAACAGTCTCTCCTGATGGTGCTTCATTTCTTCATTTCCAAAAGTTAAACGAAGCAATTCTAAGCATTGCTGCTGAGTTAGGCCTTTACGAAAATCGTATATAATCATCCAACGAAAACCTTCACGAGTAATTTCCATTTTTCCACAAAATTACTTTCTTTGAACACGCACTGTAAACAAACTACTCTGTCAATTTCTAAGCCGCCACGGATTTAACAATAAAAAATGTCAAATTTTACGAATATGGTAATAAGTTATTACACTAGCGACATCTAGTGGTCATTTGTAACAATATAAGAGGCAACCCTCGTAGGTTAGAGTTACTCCCAGGAATAAACGCGGCGATTTTAAACCTTGTAAACTTTCGGAATTTAAAAAATAAAGCTTTAAATTTCAGTAATTAGGAGAAGTAAATTAAAATTGTATTTAAAATTATATTTAAGCTATAATTCTATTGCGAAATGTTATTAAACAGTTAAAATTAATATAAAAATAAAACTTGTATTTAGAGGCGTCATTTGTGACACTTATCGAATAATTTATTTGTTATAAAATAAATGTTTTACTTTATTAAAATCAAACGGAATGTAGTTAAGACGCTATTTGTAAGATACTCAAAACGATCATAGTAAAGGTAGAATTAAAATGTTTTCCTGTTAGAAAACTTATGTGCCGGCTAATTGACATTCAACGGGAATGAGAACCAGGCAGCTTTTATACGATTTCTATTTTTGTGGGGCACTGTAAAGATGTTGGATTAAATAAATATAGTTGATACACAAAGAATAGAAAACGTAAATTGGCAAAGCATCGCCCTAAAATCTTTCCTATTTAAAGGCAGGCTTGATTAATTCAAATAAATAAAAGATGTTAACAATAAATAACTTTAATATCAATAACGACCTTTGAAAACAATTTGAATCACAATTGAGTTTGACATTTGACTGAAATTAATATAATAATATTTACTGATAAATTACACAAAATAATAATTGATTCGATAATTGTTACCAAAACAGCATCGTAACGGCTGAACGCCTTGGAAAGTAATCGGAGAGACAACAAATACGGTCAAACAAATCACGCTCGTCGGGTATAGAACAGCTTCTATTTCAGGTAGCAGGAGAAGCTCCAATGGAATAATTGATCGGCAGTTGGTTTCATTCGAATGTAGCCAGTACTGTAACGTTGCAAGAATCAAATTTCTTAATAATATTAAAGGTTCCAACAATTAGGAATGTACAGAAAAGACAAGTAAGTAAGCTTGACCGAGTCAATTACACAAGAAAATAAATTAGCAAGAAGTGAAGCAACTTCCGTTAAAATTAATCAAGCCCTTAGACTTATAATACAAGTTTTTGTTACGGATCATAGAGTTTCAAGGTGATGGGACAGCGCGATCTATTAACAGTTAAAAGACTTAATTTGCACGTGTGCCAGCCTGCATCGCGCATTTCCGGATTCAATTAAGTACACTTTATTCAATTCTCATTTAGTGGATAATAGTTGATAAACATAAACACTTACTGGATTGTATGAAAGCAGTTCTTCCCATCCAACAAGTTAGACAACCGATCCCGTTCATAGACTGTGGAAAAGCTTTCGCCATTGCTGATTGAGGCTTCCGTAGAAGGTATCGTCGGTTCACTCCTGGTCCCTTAATTAAACCGTGGTTTAATTATAAACAATTTTGCACTATCCGAGAAATACCTAATTTGTTTTGCACTCGCGTTAAAAATACAAGCAACAAGATTACACACTCGAAGCACGCCGCGTACGGCATTTTAAGATCTATAACTTCCCTATAAATATTAAAACCAAAGTATCAATTAAAGAAAAGGGCATTGTCATGCCATCTACGTTTGACAGAATATAATAAACGGCCGTCAGAAAATTCAATGAATGAAACCTGTAAATATTCAAACAATTTGTACATAATTTCATTGGTTTATTGTTTAAATAAATACTGTTCTTGGTTGAATTGTATTATTAATAATTATAATAAATAATTGAAATTACAACCAACTGAGGTTTAAATCATTAAAATGAAATAACCACTCATAGAGTGAATAAGTATGAAATACAGTTTACAAGATTAAGATAAACATGCTGTTTGAAATAATTAACATACAGACATTTCTGGTTAAGAATACATTACAACAAGTAGATTAATTAAAAATAACTTACATTTCAAGTGTAACAAAAGATTACAAGTATAATTAAAGCAACATTTTTGAAAGGTGTATACCTATAGCTTTGCATCGATTGTTATTACAGAAATTGTGACTAATAATTAATCAAGGTTCAAATTAAAATAACAGAGTTGTTCAAGTTAAACTATATCATGAGCAATGACTCGCATACATATATACTGCAAACCAATTAAAAGTACTTATGCGACTCGAGTAATTGTGAATCATAATTCACACTGATAAAAGGCCTTATAAATAGTGTACATATTAATAGTAAATTTTAGATTAATAGTTTCCGAATCAACCTAGTGCAGTCCTGGACCTAAACTCCGACTTGTAAGCTACCCCATGGTATTAGTAACCCTGTTCCAACCCTAAGAAGCAGGGGCACGTTACAAGCTGTACTTTAGTTTATTTCCCTACTTTGAAAACCTTTTTGTTGTTTCGCGGACGTAATTTTCAGTTACTTAAACTATATTATTTCCTAAGCTATCGTTTTTATATTAGTTAGAAAACTGTTTGGGCTAGGTTTCAAATGACGTTGTATGTTATCTAATATGAAATTTCTAGAAAAATGAAATAAGTGTAATTTTATTTACTGTTTCTAATGTTGAATTTCTACGTGATTTGGATTATTTCATGAGGAATTTAACACTGCGCATACTGAGAAATGAACTTAAATTGAAGCCTTACAAGATGCACAAAGTGCAAGAGCAAAAGGCAGTTGCTCGCCAACGATCAAGAGCATTGAAAGCCTTGCACGATTTTTTTTCACGATTTTTGGTCGCAATTAATTGTCATATCGATATTTATATTTTCTGTATTAAAATATAAAGATACAGAAAATTAATATGATAATAAGATCAGTAGAACGTAATATAAAATATATAGATATTCTAATTCATGATAACATATTATTGAAGAAATGTAAGTTCAAAGTACCTTCCTCACAGGGTCAAGAAAGTAAATAAATGCAAAACCAAACAATAAATGGCCATCTAGTGGTAAAAGATACAATTGAACATAATTAGAAAATAGAAACATAATGAACTATAAATTACTTAAGTTTAAATTCAAATAGCCACCTATTGCGTAATAATACAATTTAATAGTTAAGATGTATATAAACATAGAAAGCTATAACATTTATTAATTAATTAAAATAGTTGGCATTTTAAGCTTTCAGTATATTACAATAATTTCCAGAAAGATACATATTGTCAACAAAGTAAGGTAACTGAAGAACTATAAAAGCAAGCCGTAAACACAAATAATCTGAGTTTGATCGACTCACTCACCTAAACTATATCTTTCCGATGATATATCCTCTTAATCTATTTCCTCGACAATGTAGTATAAATGTAATGATTCAGGATGACTTCCACTTCATTACGCTTATTGAAACCGTTGCTCTCTGCTAAAGATATAAAGAAGACTTCCAATGGTTATAATAGAGAATGCGATTATCATACATATACATATATCTAAAGATATGCAATACTTCAGAATGACTTCCGATGTATTGTTTATTTTCTATAGGCCACAAAAAGGATTATCTATGCAGCAAAAGGACATTTCCGCTAATTTATACATAGTCTTATGATAATGCGAAATAGAAAGACATTTAAGGCGGCTTCCACTTAAACTCGATATTTCGTATCCTACAAAAGACATAATAAACCGAAAATCACTTGCCAAATATCCCCTTACCTAAATATCGCCTTAGAAATTCAATTTAGCACCCACATAAATCCTGTATGTGAAAACATATAACCTTACACTTATAACACCATCTCGTAGCATAGAATTAACACGAGCAGATGAATGATAAATTTAGTTGCGCAGAACCAAAGAATTGTATATATAATAGAATTTAAAAATTGTGCAGTGTAAATAATGAAATTGACTTTAAAAATACAACATTCATATTTTTATAGAAAATCTAATTCGAATCTTATTACCGAATAAATTGTAATTAACGAAAATATACAGGTCAGAATAGAACTTGTGTCAAGAATCGTAATAAAATATAAACAAACTGGCAAAAAGCTTTAAAAGGTCACCCTCGTAATTTAAAGCAGAGGGTTATAAATTAAATATTGAACTCCCGTGAGATGTTTCATGATTTATGAGCTAAAGCTACCAAGCCAGTCAGGTTAACAAAGACAAATTGATACCAAATGCTTTACGTCAAGCAGTCTAACCAGTACAAAGTACCAAAGAAACGTCGCAGTATGTAGAGGCGTTGAAAATTTGACGTTCTCTGATGAAAAGTTTCTTACAGTTCAACACTACGTAAACAAACACAATGATCGTGTGTGATTGAAGAGCAAGTCCAGACATAATTTCGACAACCGAGTTGCTATGAGTAAACAAAAGCCTACTTCTATCATGGTTTGAACTGATGTAACTGCCCTAGCTGCAATTGATAACGCTCCGATCGCTTTTATCGACCAGGGAGTTGAAGTGAACCAGTAAGTGTATCAAAAAAAGGCGTTAAAAGTTACGCTGTGCTTTGGCCATTCTAAAAATTTGGTCCCAACCGCTGGACATTCCAACAGAACGCGGTCTCGTCCTATAAAGCTCCCATGACAATAAGTTCTTCTAAACCATGTTCCTTAGTTCATTTCTTCGCAACAGCGGTGTCTATACTTGTTAAACTTAAATTCGATGGACTTCTCCATATCTTCCATTCTGGAGACTAAGCTGTCAACCAAACATGTGAATGTGAGGAATCATTGAAGTTAGCATTTTGTAGGTATGGCAATGAATACTGCAGGCAGCGTGCAATGCCTTCGTCGGAATACATGATGCCACCATGTACGCCGGAAGTACCTATATCGAACTGTGACAGATTTTCCAAGAAATTAATGTATTTTCACAATTATATTAAATTATTAAATAAAAAGATTCATATTTGACGAAATTATGGCATTATTAATTGATAACACTTCAAACGACATACCCGTACATTTAAATTGTGGACCAAATTCTAAAAAATTAGAATTTGTTAACATTATTTTTTATTTAAAATCATTATACGAGAAGATGTTACCATATCTATTTAATAACTATAAGTTTTTAATGAATATAAACATTTTACTTTATGTTGCATAGCAGTTAATGTTATCGTAAATTATAATTAGCTGACCTATGGCTTTGTTCCATTTAATAATTTGTGAATAAAGAATAGGTACAGTTTGTATATCTGACACTGAGTATATTTAAGGCAAATAGCCTTGAAAGTTTAAACAAAATAGTTCGTATTTACAACTTTTGCGAAATCAGTGTATTTTATAATACTTATATCATATATAATAATGAGTATAGTTTCTATTAAATAGATCATGTAATATAATTTACCTTTTCAAATAATGTATCTTATAAATAAAAACGTGTAAGGAAAGGTAGTATAATTTTTTTAATTTACCTTTTCAAATAAAGTATTTTATAAATAAAAATGTGTAAGGAAAGCTAGTATAATTTTTTTAATTCGGGGATAGTTCGGTAAGTCATTCAAAATTGAAACAATCAGTTGTTTTTCGGTGTAAACACATTTTAATTTTCAACCTAAATTCAAAATTACCCAATAGATGGTGCAATGTTCCTAGCAGTTCGATGTTGGTTGTTTTCCTAGTTTTTGTCACATATGCCGACACATGCTTAGGATTTTAGTCGATACATTTTAACAATGTACTACTCTGCGATTTTATATTCGTTTTTTCCGGATCCAAGAGCATCTCATTTGCTTGATTAGGTGCAAATATGTTTACCCTAATTAACTAAAATGCTTATTTATTCCATACCTTCAACTGTAGTCTCATTTTCGTACATTAGTTGATTTTCAATAAACATTATAAATATTTAAAAATCTGTAATATATATTATTTAACATATTTAACGGTCGTAATATGTGTTTTATATGCACTGCGGGTTAGATTTTAAAGTCACAAGTTGTTTAACGTAAACCATTTTCTCTGTTTTATTGCGTACCAATATTGAATTATATCCCAGAAAACATATTGTTTGTGACCTCGAATATTTTTTCGTTGTTTTGAGCATCATCAGATTGATGGAACGAATCGTCTTAAATTTTGTAAACATCCGTTAATTAAAAATTTGCCTCTCTCATATAGAGGTAGGTTATGCCGGTTTGTCTTAGTTAAAGCTAGATAATGTCGGGGAGCAAAATTTTTCAAATGCTACATATGTTTATTTATCTGTGTGGTTACAAAGGCCGTTCATTTTGAACTACTGACAGACGTATCCACGAATGCCTTCTTAACTGAGTTAAAACGTTTCATAAGTTACAGGCAAAAACCAATTTCGATTACTTTAGATAATGCAAAAAATTGTATAAGCACGGATCGTGATGTACCTAAATTTTTAACTCAAGCTGAGAACAAAGATACAATCTCCAATTATTTTATTAGCGAACAAATTGGAGAGAAATTTATTATTCCTAGTGCCCTGCACCAAGGCGGAAGTTGGGAAAGTGGAATAAAACCCACAAAAGGTCGCATACACGGACTACTCTGTTATACTATGTTAAACTTAGAAGATTTTCAAACGTTACTTGTTCAGATTAAGGCAGTCTTAAACTCGCAACCTCTTTTTCCTATAAGTTCTGATCCCACACATCTTTCTCCTTTGACACTTAGTCATGTGATTATTGGTAATCAATTGTATTTTATATCAGAACCTTACCATGACGGAGTTCCACAAAAAAGGCTGTCATTATACAAGTATATAGAACAACTAATTTAATCTTTCTAGAAACGTTGGTGTGAGGAGGTGGTGCTAGAACTACAAAAAAGAATCAAGTGGTTCAAGAATCTTCCCAATTTAGTACAAGTTAGTTCATTTATACTACTGCACCTTCACTGACGCCTTTCTAATGGATTCTGGGTAAGGCCTCCACAGTTCATTTATCTAACGGTAGAACGCCGTGGTTCGTCAGAATCAGCACTGATCGTGACCAAATTTTCAAAATGATGATTCACAAATTGTATGTGCTATCAGAAGTGTAAATGTTTAGTTTTCCTAATCTTTTGGCTATTGATGAATATTAAGTATTTTACTTAGTTTAAGGGCGAATTAATCTAATTCGTAGAACTTTATTTATTTTTTATTTGAATTTATCTACGAGGGTGGTCTGAAAACTGGGGTAAATAGTAAAAAAGAAGGTATTTTATTCAAATTTTTTACATTTATTTTTCGATATAGTCCCCTTTTAAGTCTGTGCACTTGTTCCAACGATTTTCAAGTCGTTTAATGCCTTTAATATAAAAGGACGAATCAAACACCTCAAAATAATCATTTTTTTCTACAATTACTTCCTCATCAGATGAAAATCTCGTCCCACCTAACCATTTTTTCTAGTTTGGAAACAATAAAAGGTTAGATCGCGCTGCATCTGGACTTTAAAGTGCATGATGAAGTATTTCAAATAGTAATTCAACTAATTTTGCCGCGACAAAGTTCTATGAATGCGCCGTTGCATTGTCATGATGAAACATCGCCTCGTTTCTTAGCAAATGCTGTCGTTTTTCCTTTAATTTTTCAATTACCTGGTCCAATAACGACGCGTTGTACTCGCCTATGATTGTTTTACCCTTTTGCAAGTAATCTATTAAGACAACATGACGAGCTACCAAAATACGGTTACCATAGCATTTTTAGCTGATGGAACCACTTTTGCTTCCTTCGGTGCATTTTACTTCGGAGGTATAGTGGCGTATCCATGTTTCGTCAAAGGTAATAAATTGACGCTAACATTCGGCGGAATTATGCTTCAAAAGGGTCAAACGGTACTCAGGAGTAGTTAGGCGCATTCATTTCTACAGCATAGTCAGCAGACGTGGCACCCATCTTGCTGACAACTTTCTCATACCCAAGTGTTCATTTGAGATATGACCAACACGTTCTTTAGATATATCTGTAGTCTATGCTATCACACGTACCTTTAATCGACGATCATTTAAAGCAAGATCATTAACTTTGGTGATCATTTCATCAGCCGTAGCCTCTTTCAGACGTGCTGACCTTGTTTCATCTTCCGTAATCATACGGCCACGTTTAAATTCATTTACCTAGAAAAAAACGGTCTTCAATGATGGAGTAGATTTCCTGTGAATACTATCTAACTTTTCTTTAACTTCTTTGGGCTTTTTCCCGGCGATATGGAAGTGTTTAGTCACAGCATGAAATTCGCTTTTGTCCATATTCACAAAGCAACGTAACACCTTTACTTTAAACAACTGCAAGAGATAAAGTACGCAACGTATTTGGTTAGAACTTTCATAGCTCTCTTATAACATATGATAGATTTGATAAATCACACTCATGCGTAGATTATGGTGCCATCTCTATGTTAGTTACCTAACTAATCAGACCACCCTCGTCTTTTGAACTAATTTGTTCAAGAACGGCGGCTTGTTATTGTTTAAATCAAATTTTTATATTTAAAATGCTAAAATAACACATATCGTTGGTCTAGTGTGTTAACCTGCTAAATTTAATTTAGCTAATATTACAGCAGAGCAAAATAGCATGTAAAAATATATGTAGTGACCATGTTTTAGTGAAAAAAGTACTGGGATAATTCATTAGAGTTATTTTCTATTTATAGTTTATACAAATGTATGTAGTTATCCTGAGTGTCATATTTTTATGAAGTTTTTAGAGATACCAGATTTTTATTAACAGTATACATATAAAAATAGGATTCAGCAGTGTTTTAGTATAGAAATAACGTTTTGATTCCATTTTGTAAGTATTATAATTAATTTCTCTCTAACCGTCAAATAAAGTTGTTAATTTTTCACTGCGTTTAGTTCGTAAAGTTGGACGTTTTGTTACTGCTATACTAATGCTTTTATCGCTATGCAACACTTTTAATCCTAGGAGAAAAGTGACCACATTTAATCCTAGGCAGTAGAAGTAACCTATATATGGCAATATTGTAGTTTTAGAATTTCTTTAGGATATCCACCAATGGTAAGTATAAAAAGGAAAGTAAACAAAATTGCGCTGCAATTAATAGTTACTTCTTCTTTAATCGCTTAATAAAAAATAATAATTAACGTTTCGACCTATTTAGCCATAATCATAATTGGTTGTGAATTTTTGTCATGTAGTTTTATAAACATTCATTAATAAAGAATTTTAGTATTATCAGTTGCAGTAAAAAATGAAGTAAATCTATAAATGATGTATAAACACATTTAAAAGATCAACATTTAATAATTATCCTTACATCAAAAATATTTTTTAATAAAATAAATATTAATGTATAAAAATTAAAACTTCAAGTTATTACTGATTAATAGTCATTATTAATTTGTTAGTATCAAAAATAGTCGATGAAAGTTTTTTATTCTTCCATTTCATCAGTTATCAAAAAGATTAGAAAACTTTAAAGTAAAATAATGATCTGTAAGAAATAGTGTTGTATTATTATACATAATTATGTAATGAAACTTTTTTACCTTCAATAGTTTATTTAATGTTACTTTATTAAACGGATGATGCAAGATTTTATAGTTATGTATTTCACAACACACACTTCACTTCAACCATTTGTAAAATGAGTGGGTAAGCTAGAAAATGATATTAACAAAAATTTTTGATGTAGTTTACATTGTGTTATAATGGTTAAGTGTTCGTCGCATTTTATAAAATTATAGGCAGTAAATTTGAAAAAAACTTTTATTATTCATGTTTGGATATTTAAAAATAATTTCCAATTAATTAAAAATATTTTTAATTAAAACAATTTTTGGTTTAAACTGTGTAACTTTAATTAAAAAATTAAACGTTTCAAAAACTATGTGTTTTCTTTTTCAACAAATTGACAATTTATTGAAAAAGAAAACACATAGTTTTCGAAACGTTTAATTTTTTAATTAAAGTTACACAGTTTAAACCAAAAATTGTTTTAATTATGA
>JAHWXV010254598.1:0-10373 GCA_024586415.1 Phrixothrix hirtus | reverse complement strand
CTGTAATTTTAGATATTGTTCGCCGTTGAAATATCTTATAATTCATCTTTTTTGGACGTTTTCTTCTTGAACGGCGTGGCGCCCAAAGAAATGCTTAATTATTATGACAGTCGCGTAGCATCGCTTTCGCTACTTGCAAAGGGAACGCGCGCCGTCCGGCGTAATATTCTATGCCCTTGATACATATGAATTTTGCTCGGATAGTTTAGTATCTTTCCAGGTGCGAAAGAGGTCATGTCGCTTGCGAGCGTGCTCCTTCGCTTAAGGATTCGGACGGTCTAGACGATGACGCCTTGATCCACTCGTGACAGATACCACTCGGTAGACGAAGATATCACGGGGCGCTGCCGTCAAACACACTCTCGCTACTTAGTTAACTCAAAGGTGTTTGACGACAGCGTGATCACGGGTAATAGCGGCGCCTGAACGTTTGCTACAGATTGAACTCAACGTTCGAGCGTTCTATCTATGCTTATTTCCGAGACAGGGCCGTTACAGAGCAACTCATCCGCTTTCGACAATAAATTTGACAGGATCGGATAATAAAAGGGGTTTCACCCTTTTTATGACAGAACTATTTCGCAGTTTTAATTCTGCGACGGCGGTTTTTAAATTATAATATAAACAAAGCGCTTTTTAATTTAACAAAAATAGCTCGACCTTATAGGCAGAGATGCACCTATTCTTTATGCAAATGATGGTATGGTGTTAGTTCGAGCAAGGAATTTCAAGAACAATGTTTTTAGCTTGAAATCTTCGGCCTTTTATACAGAATACTCGGTGTTTCGTTCTCTGTTCCAAGAACGCTGTGGATAGTTGTTATTCAGTCATACAATTATTGATAAGCGTTTCGCTCATATGCTTTGATTAGCAATTTATTTATAACGTAATATTTCGCAATTCCAAATAATGCGTTCTTGTTAATTAAACTCCCTTTTGAGATTGTTTTACGTTTGTTATACATTTTGGTAGCAATCTTTATTCACTTTGAGCGGTTTCTTAATACTTTGGTTATTGCGTAATATTTCGTCATCTTTAAGTTCTAATTAAATACGTTTTATTTACATGCAGGTTACTGAACAATATCTATTTTAAATTAGTTCACGGTCACTCACTCCCGGTTAACTTCTGACGGTTTTTTAACATGTCTTATCGATTTAATCTTCTGGTATTTTCACGGAAACGTAAAACGCGTGGATTTGTTGCAAATCGGATTTTGCGTCGCTTTTTCACGTTAACATATTTCGCTGGAAATGTTACATTTATAATTGTATTTAATTTAGATTTACAAGCCGGCATTGTTTTAAACAAGAGTTTTGTAGGATCTCGAAATGGTATAAATGGGCGTATCTTGTCAGACATGTCCGTTATATTTTTCTGAAATTATTTCAAAGCGACTTTATATAATGGCACTACATGTGCCGATAACTAAGATATAAGTAGACCACTATTCTGGAGTTTGGTGAAAGCTCTTTTGAAAGCAAAACCTTTTTATTTATTATCATAACCTGAGGTGAGTTCTGATATCTTAGAGTAGGCGGAATTTTTAATTCTTCAAAATTTTATTGTATTGTTATGAAATGAGCACCTAGGTACAATACATAGGATGCGATCTTCTAGAAGAGTGATTTAAGGATACAGGGCATTAATACATGAAAAACTGCGACTGATGTAATTTCGAGGGAGGATTTCCATCAGCCAATCAGGCGACGTTATATCTTTCTGGAAAAGGTAGGAGATGATAATTTAAAGTACTTGTGAACTTTTTGTACTTCATATACCAAAGTGGTAACTGTTCATCGTACCTACATGGTCACTGAACATCAAGTGAGGGGTATACTCATCGTTCACAGTCTATAGTAAAGAATGGCAAAAATGCAGTCAGTTTAACTTATTCTTTGATTTTCGGGCCTACAACAGTATTATGCGCTATTTCAGAGAATGTAAAAAAAATCCAGTTTGATGTATTACGTCTTGATTTCTTGCATTACACGAATATTTTTCCTTGAGAGAATACTACTATCGGGTTTATTATAGGAAGAAATCCTTCATGGCTAGAATGAACGTAAGAAAAACGGCTTCCCCCTTATGATAAAATGTCAACGTTTCGTCAATTTTTTAACGGATTTCATCAGGACAGAAACATAGTAATTCAAATCGTCAACCAAGCAATGAGGGAATGGAAATGATTTCTCTTTCCTCACTGCTTGAAGTTTCACGTCTGGTTTGGTTGAAAAATCGATTTAATGTCTTGAAAAAACCTCTTACAAAAGTGGATGAAATACTGAAATTTTATCAAAACTTGAATTGCTGTTCCAACAAATCGTTTTTCTTACCTGATGATTCAGTTCAGTAACGTCGACGAAATTATTATTATTATTATGCTTTTATTTATAATTAACTAATACACGAAGGTTATACTTCAAAATAAATTAGCTGCAGATATAGTCTGCAGTTGTTTTTCCACTTAACCAATGAGAGAAAAGGAATAAAACAAAAACAAGATAGATATACACAGAAATATAGAATTTGCGTAACAAAAGCGTGCCAGCATATAACGTGCGATCATTTAAATTTCCAATTAGTGGATACTTTAAATACGGCTATGAAAATAGATTTATGAATGATCATAGCCTATCATAATTAGAAATTTAAACGATCGCACAGTATCTTCTGACTTACATTTGCAAATTGCAAAAATCACGCTTCACTGTGACTAAGAAGCCATAGCTGATGTTGCCCGATGTTGGCGTCATCTCCTGGTAATTTTCTAAAATCTGCAAATTCCCTCGTTCACTTGATATATAGGGATTTACGCTGATTTAACGTAGGATGATTACTTTAAATAACCCTGTATACAGGTCGTCCCAAAGATAAGTGGACGGATACCTTATGAATTGTACAACAAGATTTGCTTATCTTTTTCAAAAACGATTTTTAAATTTTGAAAATTTAAATGATAAATTTCCTCTAAATCCGATTCTGTCTACTAAATAAAGGAAATTATGAATTGTATGATAGTAAAAATGTACTACTGTAACATAGTATGCTTATTAAAACACGTTTAAGAGGCGGTTGTAGTAATGTGACCTGTAAAAGTTTTTTGACCTTGTTTACTTTCTTTGAAATAACAAAAGAATTTTAAGTCAGCTGTTACACCTTAATATTTAATTTTCAAACATATTCATTGCTTTACTGCTTTCTGCTAAAATTATTTGTTAAAAACACAAGATTCTAAATTGTTTTGTCTTAAATATCAGACGAAAACAACAATTAATTTTGTTTTAAAATTTGTAACGTGTTCAGTGGGGATATGCTAAAATAAAATAAGCGATTCTTTTTACGTAGACCAGTAACAATATTACTCCCTAAACATTACCATTGTAAAAAAAATAAAACTGGAAAAATACGTTGTTTGTGTATTTATTTTGATTTGCAAAAATTATTTTTAAATTTTTCGCTTACCAGAGATTGTGAAGTACTGTTATAATGGCAAGTAAAGTAACATAAAATGCTTTTAACTTTATCCTCTGGCATAAATATGTATTTTCAGAAACAAACGTACGTTTTGTACTTCAAGATATACCGATGATTAACACACATCAAGGACGACGATATTACTATTCGGCACGGCGCGCATACCAGGATTAGACTTAATACTATAATTTTTAATATTTCGAAAACTACGCGGTGAGCTCAAAAAAATTTTTGAATTGTGCGCATTGTAGAAAATCGATTTGGTTAAATGTTTCTTTTTCAAGTTAGTGAGGTATGCACCAAGTTTCAGACTGGTGCAATCTTCAGTTTGTTTTTGTTGAGTCGTGAAGTATGTGCGGCGACATGTCGGAGCAAAGAATTTGTTTAGAATTTTATGTTAAAAACAAAATTAAGTGCAGCAAAGCATTCAAAATGTTACCAAGGGCCCTTAGTAGCGACACTATGGCACAAGCACGTGCTTACGATTGATTTAAACGCTTTAAAGAAGGTCATGAAGACACCTCATGTAACGCTTGCTAATCGAAGAATTACCAGAATTATCATTAAAGAGGTTGCTGAAGAACTATAAGTATCGTGAAAGTCATACTAAGAAATTTTTAGTAACGTTTTGGGTATGAAACGAGTGGAAGCTAAATTCCTTCCGAAATCTCTGAATTTTTAACAAAAGCAGCATCGCGTAGAAATCGCCGAATAAATGCTTGCTGACGTCGCTAATGACCTAGAATTACTCCAACAGGTTACAACTGCTGACGAAACATGGGATTATGGCTATGACGTCGAAACAAAGGCTCAATCATCGCAATGGAAGTTTCCTGAGGAGCCAAGACCGAAGAAAGTGCGTGAAGTGAGGTCAGCCATTTTTTTTACTACAACGGAGTTGTGTACTTTGCATTTTTACCGACAGGCCGCAATTAAAAAAGAGTGTTACCTACAAGTTATGTGTAATTTACCTGAGTTGATCCGAAGAAAACGACCCGAGCTATGGAAAGAAAACTCACGGATTTTACACTATTACAATGCACCGGCACATACCGCGTTATTTAGCAAACATTTCTTGGCGAAACACCTCCCTATTCTCCAGGCATGGCTCTTTGTGACTTTTTCTTATTCTCTAATCTCAAGAGGACCCTTAAACGACAACGTTTTTCAATGATAGTGGAAGTAAAGGAAAAACCGCTGGCTAAACTGAAAGCAAACTGGAAACAATGTTGGCAGAAGACTCAGAGGGACTACTTTGAAAGGGACAGTAAAAAAATTGATGAATAAATTAATAATTTTCGAAGAAAATTACAATTTTCGTTTCTTCTTGATCACACTTGTATAGGTTTTTGAAAAAAATTCCTGAGCAAATTTTGCTCTACAGCTCACAGTTTGCGCGGTGTCTCTTATTTTTGGGATACCCTGTAAATATATTACGCTACTATAATTACAAAACCATTTATTAAAATCAGTTCTAGTAAATTGGGCCCTATTAGAATAGCTTCTATAATTTTATTAGAAGAATGATTATGGAATTTAAATTCCTTTCGGCGGCATTAATTGCACTATTGTAACCAGTCATTTCTAAACTTGCAACCTTTGTATTTTATGTATTTATTACTTAATCGTTTTAGGATATGCCTGTCTAATTGCAATTCTAAGCATAATTGGGAATAATTACATCTATTCCAATATTCTAAATTAAGAAATCACAGAATATAATTTTTAGTTCTTTAATAAGGCATCTTTTAGACATGGTCATCGTTTTAAATGAATAATTAACGATGCTGTTGAAAAGACACTTGTAACTATAATCTGATCTGTCGCTTGTAGAATTAAGCTACTTTATTAAATCAGACAACCATTTGATTAAATATTTTAGCGATGCGGTTTTGGATTCAATTTATTTTTTGTCTCATTTTTTAAAGTGGGGTATTCCATCGGCATAGGTCCTTAATTATTTAATTTATTTAATTTCTATTTTAAATATCAGGTACCGGGTTCATTACTTTATTTTTCAAGGTTGCAAAATAATATTATCGTACCAATATTCTATAAGTGGAAGCTATTTATTTGTTTATTGAAAGTCACTCATTAATTTTTGCCGTTATTGATAATTAATTTGTTTACTACTTATAGAAATTAATTTAACCTAAAAAAAGGCTAAATTCAATGTTGAAGAAATGCAATATTTTGTTTTCAATATTAATAAATTATATATACAGAAACAGGGAGACAAAAAACTTTTTAATTTATATACCGAACTAGGGTAGTGAGCTCATTAACGCAATGACTGGCATTCGAATGATTCAGGTTCGATCCTCAAGACAACTCACTCCGATTCAGGTTTCAGTTGGTTCATTGAATTCGCAAGGCCATCCATTTATTTGCTCCTAAACCTTATCCTATCATTAGTTACTATTTTGGATTAAGAGCAGCCAACGGAAATGACCAATTTCTATGATAAAAGATCTCTGCGTCACTAGTTTTTTCCTATAAAAGAAGAAAGAAAGATGTTATAGTTTTTAGATGTTATTTTTCACATTCTTCGGAGCTGGATATTTTAGATTTTGCTGAAATCAATGGGTTTAATTGTTTATGTATGAGTTGTGTTAGCAAAGCGATGAGATTGACTAGGGGTAAACCTATCGGGAATTCTTGTGTACATTGCACCAGGAATTCTCGAGAATTTCTCGGGATTTTTAGGAATTCCTAGAAATTCTCGAAGATTCTGGGGATTCTCAAGGAATTCTTGAGAAATTTTTGGGAATTCTCGAGAAATTCTTTGTATGATGAATTCTTGTGTACAGTTAAATATGGAAGTGTTAACCCCTCGGAGATTGATGTCATGAAATCATGTAACTACACTGCGTTGCATTGAAAATGCAACACCCAAAAGTTATAGTCGGATCTTAATAAAATTTTGCAGAGAGATACATACATATTTAACAATAAATAGCAAATGATGAGAATTGTAAAAATTTTTATCAACACCAAAGAAGTTTTTTTAACATTAACTTGTTTTTATTTAAACACAAAATGTTTAGCTTGTTTGGCACTTGTCACTTAAATGCTATTTAGTAATCAGTTAAAAATGCCACCAGTTAGAAACCGTGCAAATGTTATTCAATTATGAGCAAGGTCGAATTGTTAGCCTTTGTGAGGATGGTATTTCAACAACGCAGCAATATGACTGCATTTCTGCCTAACCAATTTCTCGACGGTTTGGCAGAAATACAGCCATATTGCTGCGTTGTTGGTCAAAATTGTCGTCATCAGGAGACTAAGGCCCAAAAACGTACTACAGAACATCAAGTACCGTTTATTCGGCAACTGGCTCCAAGAGACTAATTTACCGCAACACGTGGTTTAGCAAATCAGCGGAATAGAGTAGAGGATGAATTGTTTTCGTCACAACGCAATCTTACCGAATACAGCTAGTGTTACCCCTTACACAAGAACACTATTGTCAGAGACTAGAATGTTGTGTTGGACGCAGAAACTGGGACCTTGAATAGCACACTGTAATATTCAGTGGCAAGTCTCGTTTCTGTCGGCAGAGCGTCAGAGGTTATTTTCAACATACCCTAGAGCGTCATTTGACATGTACGATTGATATAATTGTATGGGGTACTATTTGTCTCGGACGCAGATCACCCGTAGTCTTCAGTTAGGAAAGTATGACGACCCATTGATACATCGACAACGTCCTAGAGCCTTTTGCTCTGACAGACATTAGAAGAGTCGAAAATGGAATTTTCAACAGGATAATGCATCTCCATCCGTTGTCGCAATAAAAAATTTTAGAACGCATAATATTAATTTACTGCCCTAGCCGCCATGATCCCATTATTTATCGCCGATGTGCATGTGTGATATATGATGGGAAGGTGGTTTTACAGTTTACAACATCCTCCAACAACACTAATTGCTCTTTGTCATGTGCTTCAAGAAGACATCGATCACCTCATATGCTCAATGTCTAGACGTGTTGGTGAGTGTGTAAGTGAGAGGAGGTTCAACACATTACTAATAATTACATTATTTCCTTTATTTATTTTTTCTACAATTTTCACCATTTGTTGTTTATTGTTAAATATGTCTTCACCAAATTCTATTGAGATCCGATTATTATTTCTGGGCGTTGCATTTTCAAGGCAACGCAGTATATTTGCAATTGGGCATTGTTACCTCTACTTCCACATGCCGTCCGAGACGTTGTTCCCAATCTTGAAAACAACGCTGGAACTTTTCAATTGAGACCTTGTTCAGCTCCTATGACCCTTTGAATGGTTGCGATGTTGCTAAAGTGTCACCCCTTGAGACTGTGATTGTTTTTTTATGTTGATGACTGTACGATCTCGGCTTTACGAATTTGTTTGTTTGTTTTTTTGGGGTTGGTTGATTTTTGTAGAAATTTTCGGTGAAAAATTTTTTTGCCTGGAGTGATGTCAGGTTTTGTTGGCGTCCCACGCCTATATTTAAATTTACCGCCGTACGTTTACGGTAATTGCGTGGTTGTTAGGACTACGAAAATAAATAGAGTCGGTCGGAACAAAAACATAAGAGACGAGCTTTTTCTCGGTGGGAAAAGTTAAGAAAATAAAGGGACAGTTGTAAGCGATTTTCACTTCTGTGGATTAGGAATGTGAATAATTTGTAATAACTTGAGGTGAGACCGCCGCGATGTGGTCTCAAAACACGCATACGTCGCACGTGATAGAAATCGGTCGTGTATTAGTGAGTTTTGAGGTTTCCGGGGTGAGTGCAAGGTTTCCGCAGGAGTAAGTGTGGCGAAATCCCGGTCCCTGAGAAGCCAAATAGTAGGTTTCGGGGGAATTACCTGCCTTTTTCCACCCCGTTCTCAGCTTCATAGGATGTGTGAATCCACTGACAACGCAGGAATGTATAAGGTTCACGGCCAACAATGATGGTGCTTTTGGGTAAGCGAGTAGCCCTGTGACGCGTCGACCAAAACAAAGGTACTTATTATTATATTCTTTGCTTCAATCTTGGTTACTTGTAAGGGCGTAGTGGGTATGTTAACGTGTATCGGCGGGAATCCGGTGTAATTCATAGTCCCGGCTGCTGAATATTGTAAAGCCCAGATTAAACCATTTCCATTTTGAGGGGAGCTTATCAGAACATAATTCCTGTCCGAACTATTGATGCATACCTGATTTACTGCGAATATAATATTTAGATACTAAGTTCATTCTATAGTAGTTTGGTTAGTCTTCCCCGTAACTCTTGAATTAGGCTGCATTCAAGAGCCGGAAGAGTTTGCTAGCAAAATTATGCGTCCTTTTGTTGTTTTTATGTATGCAGAATAAACCAGTTATTTAGGTATAAATAAATAGCTATTCCCCAATTGAACTTTTATTTTAAATTTAGAATAAGTTAAATGAGATTATTTTGTACTCAGGGAATATATGTTTGTCAAGCTACCCCCTCTAGCCACGGTCTTATTCATACTGATATTCGGGGCCTAGGTGAGATGCAAGTCAAGGACAACACATTTATAGGTCTTGGAACCGTTTTTACCTGTTCCGAATGACAGTTCGATTCATAATACCCCCCCCCCAACTTCAAATCTTTTGTTTGTAATTCCATATTTGTTTTAGAGCGTGGACTTGCTGGAGAAATCTGTCATGGACTCCCCTCCTCCGAGAAGCTAGCGAAACACCAGCATCGTTGTCGGGCGTAATGCCAGCCGCGCGTGTGAGAAGACGAATTTTTAGTTTTGAAAGTCTGGAAAAGTCACGTGCACTCACATCTGGAGAATAAAGAGGCCGAGGCACCACAGCAATGCCCTTCTTCGAGAAATATTCGGTGACAGAGATTGCTGTGCGACAAGGTGCGCTGTCATAATGTAGCATGCAACGATCTGCAATTTCTGGCCCGACTGGAACAACCCCTTTCTTTAGCATTCCAAGAGCTTTTTCTTTCAGTTTTACTTAAAATTTTATTGTTTAACGCTGTTTGACGTTTCATTTTTGTAGAATTACCACTACGAGCACTTGAGAATACCTGATCAAGTTCAAACTCACACGAAACGCATGTACATCGTCAGTGACATTTGTAAGTTTTCGATATTAGTATCGATTAATGATATACCAAGTCAATCTTATTAAATTCCTGACACAGCTCGCCATGCATTAGTTGCAGGCAGCTGCCAAACAGATGTTTATTAAAGCTATTCAAGGAAATTCTGTTGTACAATGAAAATATCGTAGAAAATATACCGGTTGATTTCAAAATATAACAAAAAGAAATCTAGAGCGGGCTTTTGGTAATTAACAATGGAAATATTGGCATCGGAAGTTTTAAGTCAAACAATTCCTCTCCGCTTAGCAGTAATTCTGACAATGCAGCATTTGTTAACTCTAAAGTCACATCACCGTTTACATTTGCTTTTGAACTTATTTAGTTGCAGCAAAAACTAGAGAAAGCAAAATACTAGAGATGATCAAAAAAGAAAACAAAACAGGGCATCAGACGTAAAGTAAAATGAAAAATATCATAAAAGGTTCTTGTAAGCCAAACTTAAGAAGTTGAAAATCAAAAACAGCATTAACAGGTTAAGTGGTGATTTGTGTTCAATGCAAATCAGATCTTAATGTGTTTGTGTTAGGTTTATCAAATATGTATTCCTACAAAATCTGTCATCGGTACCTACGTACAAACTTTTGAAATTTCGTTTAAAGCAATATTTTGTCACGGCTAAAATTAGATTTATTCTCTTTTCGTTTACTAATACAAATTAATTCGTATTTTGGCGAACCTTGTATACACTTGGTTAAATTATTGGGTACATAAATTGAAATTCATGTCTTATTTTTAATCTAGCGTCGGTTGTATATATATATATATATATATATATATATATATATATA
>JAHWXV010254577.1:0-16038 GCA_024586415.1 Phrixothrix hirtus | reverse complement strand
ATATATATATATATATATATATATATATATATCTATATCTATATTTGTATAAGTTTCCGCGGGTGTTACATGTTGAATTGGTTTTCTGGGTTTTCTCTCATGAACTAACTAATATGTTTGATAATAGGTGGATTCGTCGTCTTGGTCCTTGGTCGTGGCCTTCACGGTCACTCGACCTAACACCTCCAGATTTTTTATTTATAAGGAAAAATTAAAGCTGAGGTATACGATACTCTAGTCCAAATCAGAGAAGATGTACAAAGCCGTCTTGTGAATTCTTTTAATAATTTGAATTTATAAATGTTTAAAAACTTAGAATTAAGTTCATAAATTTGTATTTCACTTTCATTGAATTTTTGTAAAAAACCGTAGCTTACTAGGGTGGAAGCCGTAGAAACTTCGGCATTCTACGAAAAAGCACACAACTCAAAAAATATTAAAGTTTCATATAATAACATCTGGTATAAACGAAAGCTTATTAAATTCTCTGTCGATTAGCGTGATAAAAAATTAGTTATTCTGTTTGAAAAAATTAAATTCTTAGCTATTTGCGATAGTTCCGGAAATATAGCCACCTAGAAATTATTTTCACCTTAAAGTTCAGATAGCACTTGGTAATTGTGCTAGGTTTGACTGTAGTATCTTTTCTAGTTCTCTGTGTATTTGTAATTGTAATTTGTTTATTGTAATCCAAAGGCAACTTCCGTAATAGATATGTATGTTAAATTTCTTGACAACACGAGAAATGGCATATAACTAAAACACTATCGCATTTAGAGGAATACCTCATATTGATTTAAAGAGATTTTGATTCTCTATCCAACACGATAACAAAATCATACAAGTCCGATTTAAAAAAATTAACTTTTAGACAATCTTCGAATAGTTGTAAAGGAACCTCATTATCTTCCCCCTGCAATGGACTTTTAAAAACTTATAGTTTGATTTTTCGTTAAAAGTTTCATAATTGTACCTCTTTCCAGTTTAGAGTAATTCGGTGCTATTGAAGCCTCTATTTTGGTCTTTGAGAAACTATAAAAGTTATGTAAATACTTTTTAGATAAAAGATACATTAAATTTGATGTAAATTTATAATATGAAATAAAAATATAGATATTCTATTTAAAATAACGAAGTTAGGTGCAATTTTCGGTATTGCCGGAAGTGCCACCATCTTGAAAATAATTTTAATAGACAGAACAGGAAACACAGGATAATTTACCAAAATTTGACTTTAATCCCTCTATTCGTTTTCTAGTTACTTTTAACCTGCCATGACAGTTGGACACCCTGTATATAAACCATAGAAACTACAATAAATACGTCACGTTATTTTTTAACCATTCGTCTCTAACGCGTCAGATTGACGCCTCTAATACTGAATAAATTAAAATTAAATTTCTGAACGTTGGAATAATAACAGAGTGTATATAATGCTTTTATTTTTGCCAAACCTTAGATACACTCTTAAATTGCTTTAATAAATGTTTTCAAACTACATTGAGGATAATAATTAGTATGCATCAAATTGATGGGTTATAGTGCTAATATAACTTGTAAAACATGTATAAAATTGAATGCACTAAAACTGTTGTAAAGACGAGTTATTTAGGTTATATTTTCTAATTTGTAGATTGAACCGCAATTTCTTAAATCAGATAACTAAATCTAGAGTTGTTGCAATTAAAACTAGGAGCTGTTAAATTAACGTTCAGAATAAGTTTAGTTTATTACAGTAGCGTGAACAACATAATTTTAGTAATGCTATTATGGTATAGTATGACCTAGATTAGAACCTTTATTTTATTACTCGATATTCATTTATCTTCGTTCAGTCTGCGTCATAACTTTCATATTGATTATATTTATTCAGGAAAGAAAACTATTATCAAATCAACTACATATGTGATATCAAAATTCCTAATCTATGATGCATGAATGGCTCTAATAAAGGGTAATGTGAAGTGATTAAGGGTTGAAAATAGTTTACATTTATTATTTACCAAATATGCATATCCAATGCTAATGAAACCCGCTTTCAAAGGTTATGAAATAATCTTTTAATGAAGTCAAAACAATTTGCTTTGCAAATGCACTGTTACGAATTGAAAAATAATTAAAACTGTTCCCACAGTAACATCGTAAGCTGGGTATACTAAAAAAAGCATCCCAATGAAACAGGCAGCATTCGCTACGAAAAAAAGCTATAGTGTTTAAGTAGGTGGAATTAATGAGTCCTCATTAAAATCCTTATTAAATGAAATTTTCAACGAAAAGGAGTTAAAAAAAAGAGAATTTACATAACTTAGAGGACATTATTTATGAATTGTTTTTATTTGATTACTCAAGCAGCTCTACGGGGTACTTTTGAATTTGCAATAGCAAATTCAGTTTAAGTGTTAAAAATGACTAATAATAGCTACAAAACTTATGGGAGCCAATACGTCTTTAACTGAGAATTTCAAATAAAATTGAACGTCAAGTCTGTTTTGAATTAAACCACTTTAGAAATTGAACTCGCTTATTTATAATTTTTAATCTGCAAAATTTCGTCTCTGAACACATTAAGGAAACGAAGATAGATATTGGCCTAGGTCATTTTTAGCTATAATTGAATTTTTATCTAATTGATTGTGTATTATCAGTTGGTGAAATTATTCATGCTGTATGAAAGTACTTAATTGAATAGTCTAAAAGTTAGAAGCAGATGTGAACTATTGCAGTGTTAAAACTAAGTTTAAACAACTTAAATGTGGTGGATTCAGAACTTTTACTTGCAAAGATTATTCAAAAATTAACATAATTTATAATTAGTACTTATTTTAACGTCTGATGTATAGCGGTATAGTGATATTATGGAGATTTTGGTTTGTGTCTTTGATAATACAACTAAGTTATAAGATAGTACTGGATAATAACTTAATAAATTTAGCAGTACCAAGCTATGAACCAGGGTCTAAGATGTAACAAACAAGCACTTAAACTACTAAATTATCAACATCTTTAGTCTATTAGTATTCTTCTCGTTACTACATGAAATCGCAATTTTGTACACCCTCTTTACGTTTGTGAAAGCATTTCATCTTCCTGACATTCAATATGAATTGCAACTCTATACTGTCACTACATGAGCATCTAGTGCGAATTATTGATGATCATTTACTAGCATTGTGTCACGAAAAAGCAATAATCAAATTTCTATCAACGTTTTGCAATAAAATTTGGCGTTAAACTTGGTGAAGCCGCAATACAAACCTATTTGGAAGTAATATTTGCCGGTAGAGATAACGTCCTATTTAAGCCAAACGTTTTTAGATGAGATATGTATTTTTAGACGGCAATAAATATTAAAACGATGTTTCCTGGTCTGTAAGACGTTGCACATCAAATACAGGCAAGCATTTTAAAATACGAGAATTATAATTACATCAGTTCGATTACTGACAATGCGTATAAGTAGTGAATTGAGTTTGAACCGTTTTCGGGTTTACACGATTTTAACCCAACAAATAGACATACTGAAAGCACGTGTGGAGTTGATTCAAAAAAATACTGTAATTGAGCACGAGTAGATTCAAAAGTCCTCCAGCAACCCATTCACAGTGATAATGGCTGACAAACACAGATTTCTGAGAATGGTCCCAATACCAAACGCTAAAGTAAGGCCGAGGAATCATGTCACTGTACTTAAAAAATCAAGAACAAGTAAATTACCGCAATCCTAATTGTTTTTTATCAAAGGGTTCATCGTAAAGAATTTATACGTTACAAATAAACTTTCAATAGAAATTATCACCGCTGGATTCTTGAAATCTCCAGAAAACAGTTTTTCGTATGAGATTAAACATTATACACATTTCTATTCTGCACGATAGCAACGCCTCTTATCATACAGCACTCTCTTTTACAACAGTTTTGGTCAAGAAGTGCAGTAAAGTGGTCCCATAGTCCCTATACTCCCATAATATAAGTTCTTGTGATTTTTATGTGTTCCAGAAAACGAAATATTTACCTGAAAGATGTTCATTTTGGAAGAGTTAACTACATCCAAAAAACCACAACAGATCAGATACGAGGGTAGTCCGATAAATGACCGGTTTAAACATAAAGCACAACTTTTTCTTCAAAATTTCATTTTATTTCTCGACATAGTCGCCTTTTAGCTCCATACGCTCAGTCCAAGGTTTTTCCATTTTCTTTAGGCCATACTTGTAATACGATCTATCAAGTCTTCGAAAATATGCGTCCGTTTCCCATCCAACTTCGTCATTTGATTTGAATCTCCTTCCACCAAGCCATATTTCAGGTTTGGGAACAGGAAGTAGTCAAAGGGAGCAAGTTCAGGAGAATATGGTGGATATAGAAGCAATTTGTAACGTAGTTCATCCAATTTCTGTCGAGTTTTCCATGATGTATGAGCTGCTACGTTGTTATGATGAAAAAACACTTTCTTTTTTACCAAATATGGTCGTTTTACTTTATTTCAACTTGCAATCGGTTCAGTAATGCCACATAATAGTCTCCTGTATTTGTTTTTACATCTCAAGATAATTGATGAGTATTACACATTGTGCATCCCAAAAAATAAACGCCAAAACCTTTTCAGCTTATGCAACCGCCTTTGTTTTCTTCGGTGCACTTCAACCAGCTTCGACCCATTTTTGTCATTGTAGTTTTATTTCAGGTGTGTAGTGGTGACTACGTGTTTGATCCACGGTTATGAATCTACGCAAAAATGGATCTGCATTATGTTGAAACATCGCCAAACATTCCTTTGAAATGACCACACGATTGCGTTTTTGTTCGAATGTCAACAAACGCGGCACGCATCTTGCTAACAGATTTTTCATATGTAAATATTCATACAAAATGTTACCCATGCGTCCTGAGATATTTACGATGTCAGCTATCTCACACACTTTCAGTCGTAGATCTACCAAAACGATATCATGAATTTTATCGATCATTTCTTTGGCGGTCACTTCGATTGGTCGACTTTAACGATGTTCATCAATTGTACTTATACAACCATGTTTAAATTCTGCAAGCCAATAAATCGCAGTTTAATTGGCTGAACCAGATATGACATATTTCTCAAGCTTTTCCTTTTTCCATGCAAAAAGTAATGCTTAATCAATGCACAAAATTCGTTTTTATCCATTATTTTAACACAATCACAAGTTGTTCGTTTTTTATGGCTGTCATACATAAACTAAATAACATTTTAGCGCTACAAATTTACATGCAGCCTACGAACAGATTGTGTTTGACAGAAATGATATACATTCGGTGATCAGTGGCGCCACATCTTGGAAACCGGGTAATTATCAGACCGCCCTCGTAAATGCAATTTCACTTAAGGTAATCCAGCACTGCTAGGGTTGCGACTAGTATGTCTTAAGAAAGATGTTTTGAAAGAGATACTGTTGATTTGTATGCTACTTACAAATACAGAGTTTTGTACATAAAAGCCTCGAAGTATTTGTCTGTACATGACTGTTTTGCTTTTGATATAAAAATTCTTAATGCTAAAGAACGTTTTAAATGCAATTTATCACGCAGCACTTATTATTTCGGTGTTTAACGATATATACATCGTGGAACTTGGAACTATGAATTATGTTGGAGAAGTACATAAATATAATTAGCAGTTTTTATTTTATCGAACTTTTGTCTACTAAAGTAAGTTAAAATATTAAAAAAATAAGAAGTAAATACTTCGGATAACTTCCCCGAATCGTAGTGAAGTTATTATGTTAAAACATGCTTTTGCGCTTACTTTTACAGCAATCGTAAAGTCTAGGCATGGCTCTACCCAATATGTAGATTGGTTACATAATGTTTTGATAATAGCAGTTTTTCAAAAATCTTAAAACGCTATATTTGTTATATTTACAACGATGGTAAATGTTGGGCAAGGTTGGTCGATGTGAGTACTTGCATACGTGATAGCATGGTTTCTTAAATGGTACACTTCTTCCAAAAACATTTAAAAAAATACTTTCATTACACTTACAATGATTACAAAATTTAACAATGTACGATGGCGGTAGATTCTTAGTTGGATTACCACATAATCTTTATACATATAATAAACTTCCATTAATAATTGCAAAATATTGCTTCAAATTATACCGACATGCAGATAAACGATAAATAATCAGACAAGCGACAGAAAGGAATCACGCTAAAATTATTACGAAAGTGCTTAGTGGACCACAATATGTTTAGATATCTTGAAATTGCATGTAAAGACTTATTTTTAAAACCTCCCTATACTATCGTACATTGGTGAGCTTAAAAAAGTACAGCTGTATATAAAATAAAAATTCTATTAAGTGAACTGCATAGATACTGTATCAAAACCAGTTTATTGCTTAAATGTACTAACCTATATTCAATAAATTACAGCTATTTATTTACACGTACCCACTTAAGTATTCATATTATAGTACACTAATAATAAACGTTTATATTTCTATTTATTTAAACAAGCTTTTAACACAATATTCTAAGCAAAACTGAAACTAAACGAATTTAATCTGCTATTTATATAGAAAGAACAAGTCTAGAAAATTCTACATTCCACATTAGTCAGGAATAAAATTAGTCATAATGCTGATGCAGTATACTTAAATACCATGACTCATTACTGTAACCTTTATCTTACTTATTTAAATATCAGTTACAGTAATGATATATGGAAACTTCTGAATTTTTAGAACATTCTATTGAGTTTTAATGTTTCTAATTTTGTTACAATGCGAATAAAAAATTAGCCAATGAAAAAGTTCGTAAAAATAAAGTTTGCCTATACAGGGTGAGAAATTAATCTCACATCAAACCTATAGGTACTACGATCCATATATTATAACATCATCTACAAGAGCATAGAGTGTTGTCTACAAGTATTATACAAGACAAATTACTTAGCTTGTACAAATAATTCACAATTCAGAAGTAAAACTTTGTTTAAGTGCCATACACATTCCTTACATATATAAAATTCGGAACTAATTTTTATTCGTAAAAAATGTATTACTTTTTGCTTTTGCTAGGTATATTATAAAAAACGGGATTCGTTCTGTTAGTAGTACGCAAAGAAACAGAGTACTAAATTTCAAGTTTTTTTAAATAATAGTGTAATGTACCTATGCCCAACATCAAGTTTGCTTTTTTTTGTAAATAATTAACTTGGTAATTTTAAAGTACAAACTCGATGCTGAAATAGGGCATAGTCACATTAATTGTATATATTTAAATCATTTAAAACCATTTCTTTAATTTAATACTAAGAGAACATCCTGTATATATTTCATTTAATTATTGCTTTTATAATTACCGAGTGTTAACTGATTATCATGTTAATTTATTTGTTTATTTTTACTTTTTAATTACCGTTGCATTTATTAATATTAAAATTAGGTATATCTTAATGTTTCTTGTATGAAATAAACTAATAGTTAAAGATTCTTGACCCCAGTCAACAAAACGTTACCTGTGTAGGTCAAGGGATTTGAACTCTGTGCATAAATAACACGAATATTCCGGGCTGCTTAGATAAGCGTGCGTTAATTTTAACCATTGATGGAAATTTTTACGTTATATTAATCAATAAATTACATTATTTTAATTAGAATATAGCTTATTAGAATACACACGCGAAAACAACACTTTTAAAATAATTACAATTTAGATATTTATTGTTTAGTGCTGAATTATTTACCCTTGACCTAGGTTTTTTAAGAGGGTGAGGAGCGGCACGTTAAAAGAGCGTGTATCACTGAGTGGAGCGCGAAATCAAGCCAAAAGGGTGTTCTCTCAACATCTTTGTGGAAAGAAACCGGGATGCTTTTAGTATTACGGTGAGTGTCTAAATAAATTATCTTTAGCCAAACAGAATAGAATATTTCTACTTAATAACTGGATTCAACACAAAATGTGCGAGTTAACAAGCTCCGTGGTCTTTGCGCTAGATATCGTAACAGAGCGTTTCTGTCCCTCCAAATTCTGGAAAGAGGTGGCCTGTACTTAAATACGATTATTTCGTTTGCTTTAAATTTTAGTCATTAAAAAAAATTAAAATATTACGAACTTTTGCAAATTCAACAATTTTGAAATTTATTTTACAAATAGAACTAATTCTCCACTCGATTATGGGGTGAATTATGCCCTATAATATTAAATTACTCGATGAGTAGCTCAACCTACTCTGCCGGTAGAACTTGCTCTAAAATCCAACCTCACTCTGCGCGATTTTATATAAAATCGTTATCTGTGACTTCAAGGAGAAACAACTTTCTAGCGCCTAAATTCGCATAATTAACATTTTCTGCAGTTGATTAATACAATATCGGATGCGTAATTTAATGCGCTTGAAACACTACTAACAAACATTTATGGTACTGTTTCTAATTGAAAGTAATTAACAAAAACAGTATTACAGGCTAAATTACATGGATTAACACGATGAAAATTATACACAATATAGCGGTTATAAATACAAATCAATTCTTAAATAAATAATATATATTCTAATTAAAATAAGGTAATTTATTGATTAATATAACGTAAAAATTTCCAGCAATGGTTAAAACGAACGTACGTTTATCTAATCAGCCTGGAATATTCGTGTTATTTATGTATAGAGTTCAGATCCCTTGACCTACACAAGTAATGTTTTGTTGACTGGGGTTAATAATCTTTAACTATTAGATTATTTCATACGAGAAACATTAAGATATACCTAATTTTAATATTAATAAATGCAACTGTAATTAAAAAGTAAAAATAAGCAAATAAATGAACATGATAATCGGTTAAATCTCGGTAATTATACAAGCAATAATTAAATGAAATATATACAGAATGTTCTCTTAGTACTAAATTGAAGAAATGGTTTCTAATTGATTTAAATATATACAATTAATGTGACTATGCCCTATTTCAGCATCGAGTTTGTACTTTAAAATTAGAAAGTTAATTATTTACAAAAAAAGGCAAGCTTGATGTGGGGCATGGGTACATTACGATAGTACAGGGCCTACCAGAAAAACGGACGATCTCAATGCCATATTCTTGAATTGAAAGCTGTTCTTTTTAAGTTATAAACATAACAATATTATGTAGTTACATTGCCATTTACCTTCGCAAAATTGTATATGCCAGATGTGCTTAATTCTTGCGTATACATACCCACATCGACAACAGCAATCACGTGTGGCACGGTACAAGATATCTTGTGTGATATTTTCAATTTGTTCTCAAATTCTTTGTTTAAATGGAGTAAGTATACTCTAATTTTTAAGTAGCTCCATAACTAGTAGTCATATGCAGATAACTCGATGGATCTAGCTAGCCAATTAAGTTCTCATCTGTTGGAAATGAGTCGATTCGGAGAAAGCAGTCTTGGGGCATTAATGGAGTCTCTGGAAGTACGCCCCATAGCCCTGCCCTATTAAAACCAATCGAGTCGGGGAAGTCCTACTGCCTATTCAGTTAAGAATGTTCAAATCATGTATGTATACAGTTCTGACTAATTGATATGCCTTTTTCTTCGGTATATTCAAACACATGTGGAATTATGGCGCCCAAAATTAAATTCAGCACGAAATGCCCATCCAGTAACCTCGTAATTCTTACCGTGCTTATAAAACAATTTAATTACTACGGCATCCTGTATTTCATGATTACTAACTTCGTATTGTTAAATAAACGTCAATCTCTTGTTATGCGCAGCTATGTGGTATCATTTACTACCCTCTATTGAAATCGAATGCCGGCAAATTCAAAATCACCCATTTCCTTGGCGAATCAAGTATAAAAAGAAACGTGGATTCTTACAAGTATATATTGTAAAAGTTGATTTTGTAGAAAATCGGAAGATAATTTACGACGACACTAGTTTTTACGTTTCCGTATAGGTTTTTCGGCGAAGAGGCCAAAACTGAGGAATTCATATAAGTACCCTGCCCAGCCATTATCCTGCTTATAACAATGAATCAATGCTAACTTGCTATACAGCAGGTCAGTGAAATTCAGAATAAAGAAGGCATTTCCACCTGTTTCTTCACTTGATGATCTAAAAGTCATCAACTCCTACATTTTGCATCAAAAAGTTTGATCCATAAGATGCTCCAGTTGAACGGATAACGTGTAATAAAAAATAATAAATATATTGGCTAGTCGATACCAACAGCATCTAACCAACGCAATTCACAATAGCCTGAGCGGTTACAAAAGAAGACAACATATGAATTTACAAAAATCAAGATTACATGGGTTTCACCTGGTTCAACGTGAAAGGCGCAAAGCGCAGCTTTACATATACATAAATACTTAAATGATGTCAAATAAAATTCCAAAAATGCCACAAAGCCACTCAGTATTTTTCATAGCATCCTTTCGACGCCATTTATCATCAAAGTAATTTTGGGAAATGTAAAAGCAATCCCTCATTAGATGGACAACAATTTAATTCAGGTAATATCTTCAAACATTTTGCATGGCGATTTATTTACTTTTAAGTTCACTAATTAGAATAAGATATGAAATATAATAGGGAAAATTACATTTATGGCAGCATCCTAATAAAACTATAAAGTTCTTAAAATAGAAGTTCGTGACACAGAAGTTCTGCTGTATATCGTACTAAATAGGGCGCATACAAATTATTTATATGTTTGTTTTAAATATTCGTATTTCAATCTTTATTCTCTTCTAATTTTATATAATAGTACAAATTATTTCGTAATCCTTGCCCATTATGCATATTTAAATTTGATGAAGCCTAAAGTTTATTTTCGCCTATTTATAAATATGAATAGACAGCTCAGAAGTTTTCAGATAGTTGCGTTTTAATGTACTTTTAAAATTGCCTGTTGAACATGAAAGTCGTTAAGCTCATCACGACATTGTGAAGTTTACAAAAGCGTTTCATAATATATAAACTAAGTGGTTAACTTTGGAAATAAGGACTATATTTCTGTAACAGCTATTGCACTATTATGTTGATAATTTTGATGCATTTCGTAATTTCATATTAATTAAATTAAAATCGGAAATTACTATGTATCTGAAATAGATCGATTACGAGATATATATAAATTATATTAAAAAGTTATGCAGCATGTACCTAATAAAGAAGTTTCTATCTTCACTTAGTTTTCATTGGGTTGCAAAATTTTATTGTAATTTTAAATTTAAATCTCGTTTATCGTCCTTTTCTTCTTTTGAGTATTTGTGAAACATGGGTTTTAAACGTATCTTCACGTATAGAAATAAAAATAAATCCTTCGGGGCTAATTTGAAACTATACGTCAGATAGACCCTCTATTCAAGTGCTCAAACATCCAGTAGGTTGGTTGACGGGTGGA
The DNA here is from genome assembly GCA_024586415.1 of Phrixothrix hirtus. NCBI lineage: Eukaryota > Metazoa > Arthropoda > Insecta > Coleoptera > Phengodidae > Phrixothrix > Phrixothrix hirtus. The sequence goes on along the minus strand of JAHWXV010254577.1, from coordinate 4,663 downwards.
CGCTCGTATTGTTAAGGTAGAGAATAATCCAGCGTCAAGTGTTAATTTTTATTTTTTTTCATAGATTGTTGGTAAATAAATTGCTGTGTACGATTTAAAATTGACTGTTCTACGCTAGCCTAGAAGAACGGATTTGGAATGTCCAGTATTTCATAAAAAAAACTGGCTAATAATTACTTCAAACCGCTTCGAGTGCGAACATTCCTGGTTGAGTTTGCCTCATTTGGAAGATCCATACCGTCGGTTGCTGTTTATATTCCGGCATATACGCAAATATTCAAGATCTCGTTACTTGTGACAATGTTTCAAGCGGTTTTTGCAGCACTGCAATCAAATTTCTTAAGCATTTCTTTCTACCAATCAGCACGAACCTGTTTTTGAGCCATCCTTAACTTATACGAGATCCAACGCGCACACAAATTTTTCTCATCTATATGTTCATGAAATAATGTATGCTAGTCATACTATTGCGCAAGGATGCTGAATTTCATTATGTCACACGACGCTTTTGTTTTATCGGTTAGTGCACGGTATCAATATCTACTGGGACCACAAACGATTTTGGATGGCCTTCTTTAAATTCATCCGTCAGCAAACTACGATAAAGATTAAGTTCAATGAGGCTTCGTCATCCAAAGTTGGTCGTCGCCTTGTAGTTTAGATTATCCACGTCGTAAAGAATTATCACACAAAACTGTTCACGAAATAATTTAAATTTTTAGCCAGCAAGAAATCTTTAACTCAATGAAAACGTCTGAAGACATTTTCGGGAAAAACCCTCAAACTGTACGAAACAAACGTCAGATAGCACCTAGCACAAGCAGGGTTGCCTATTCCTAATACATAAAGACAACCCTCGTATAAAGAAGCTTTAGCAGGCCCTGTTTAACTAGTAAATATTCTGTGATCCGAAGATGTAGATAATTCGTGACTTTTAGCCTTTGACACTTCAAGTATAACTGTCTTCCAAAGTACGATGTGAAATTCGGTTAATTGAGATTGAAGCATTAGCTTTTTATTCCAAGCAACTCGAATCCCACGTATAAATTCAATCTAAAGGGAAATATTAGCTACTTAATGCTTCTATTCCGAATTTGCAATCCAGTTTGAATTCACATCTGCAAATAGTCGATGCAGTGCGGCTATGTATCTTGTAAGTGAATTTTGATCTTGTTAATAAGTTGATAAAAAATAATGTTGTGCTATTAGGGCGTCTTTTTTGTGTAACAAGTGTTTTTCTAACTAGGTGACGAGTACGCAATGATTTTGGTACTACCAATGTAGTCTGAATTGTGTGATTAGATACTTCTATTAAGTTTAATAATGTATACGCACTGTTTTTTCATCCAGGTATAACTCTTTCACTTTGGCATAATTTTCATATCTCTAGCGATAACATTTGAACTATTTTCTCTGCAGGTTAGTATTTAAAACGGCGAGGCGGTACATTTGAACTATAACAGCTGCACCAAACTGCTGCTTATTTGCTACGATTTTTAAAAGAGGGTTGCCGATAATAATTTATCAATAATAAATAATTATTGATTTTTGTTCGAAAACAGATTAATGGAATACGTATATATTTATGTGCTTATAAATAGCATAACGAATTCTTAATAAATATTAGATAAATCTAAATTAAACACACCTTGAAAATTAAATAATACTAGTGCTGTAAAAGCACGCTTATTATTCTTTCATACAAAGCTCTAAAAATGCAAACATTGTTAATATTTTATATTTAAATGGCACAGATGGTTTTAATTTCCTTTTATTCGTAAAACATTGTCTTATACTTTTTCTCATTAGGATATAATAACAATATCTTCCTTTTGTTGTAAAACATAAAAGCAGCGTAACTTCGTAAATTAGCATTTTACTGACAATAATTCTGTATATTGAATTGCGTACAGCATATACAGGGTGATTCAGATATAAATACCACCACTTGGTGGGTGGATAGGATTTGACGATATGTTAAATTGAGTTAAACATTATTTTAACCTACATTTCCTTTTCGCTGTATAGGGTGATAAATACAACCCAAAAGGTGCACTTATATAATAATTTCTAACTGTAATGTCATTTTTGAAATTTATAGGTAATTTGAGCGAAAAATTTAATTCTTATTTCTCATTTCCTAGGAAGATATTCCCAAATTTATTTTCAAAATTATTTTTCAAGAAACGTGATATTCTTGACAAAAAAATTAGATATTTCAAAAACGGGGGCATTAATCCATTACTAGTAAGAGTACCTCTTTGTGGGAAATGAAATGGGTTTTTAATAGTGGTGAACATTTTTGCTAATATACAAGGTGTTACAATAATTGATTGCTCTGCTACAATAGATTAGGTACCCCAGTAATTATTATGAAAATGTTCCCAAGAAGAAACATTTAACTCGTGTATTCTGTGGGTTAACAGAATGAGGTAGCCGAAGTCGATATGATATTTAGCTCTTTTATTTAGTGTTTTATCAAGCCCAGCCAACCTTCAAATTTACGGTACTTGTTGTAGTCTTCTGTTTTCAGAACCTCGGAGATTCATTAATAATACGCTCCTACCTAATTTAAGTTGTGTTAGTGCCATATAGATATAGGAATGGTTTAATTGTTATTGAATTAGCGGATATGTACTTAGTTTAAGGGAATGTTCATAGTAGTAGTAGATCTGCTGGCCGATTGTATAAAAAAAGTTTTCTGGGAAGAAGCGTTTCAGATCATACGATCCTTGGAAGAATTTACCAGCATTTAAGGGAAACAGGCACCCTGAAATTACAACACATGAACATTAGAGCTGAGTAGGAATTTGCAAACTCTGGCATTTGAAGAAGATACGCTTCAACGTTTTAAAGGCGGTCATCCTTAGGCTACGATCAGTCATACTTGCCATGCACGTTAATCACGTCAGCGTATGGAAAACACTTCACAAACAATGTGCGCCATTGTTTACTTTTCACCTTCGCTAAATCCCATCACCGGAGTCGAAACTACGCACAAGTGGTGCTTTCGGACAAACATTTCAACTGCTAAGGTTACCTGCTATTATATCTTACAGCTACTCCATAAAATTCAAAATAGACCACCCACCAGTGCCCTTATTAAAATCGCCTTAATACTCCCGAACCATTCCCATTGGCAAAGTCTATATAAATTCAACATCTCCGATCGCTTAATCAACAGCATTTATAATCTTATTCTCATCCTGGGCTCGATTAACTGCAATTGTAGATTATTTTATAGCGAAAATTTCCATCTTTCCACTTATGGCCAATTGACAATTACCAACTCTTAACTGGCCTTGCAAGGAGATGGGGAGACCCTCACTAATATCCCAGACCCGCCTAGGACAATTAAACTTACCCTTAGGGGTGATGCTCTTGTACGCTGGCAACACCTGTGGTCCACCAGCTCGCTTGGTAAACTTACATATGATTACTTTAGATCCGTTCAAACTCGCCTAATTGACTTAAACCCTCATAGCATTCAGTTAATTATAGGGCACGGCCCTTTCAGAAGATACTATCATAGATTTAGGGTAAGGGATACCACAAATATGTGTATATGTGGCGCTGAGGAGAACACTTTAGATCATATACTATACGAGTGCCGCCTTTAAAGAAGGTAAACCGCACGGAACATCTTTAGACGTGAGATTCTGCCTAAAAGTATGCTATGGCCGCTAAATAATAACTTCTTGTTATTCGATAACTCCAAGTCACTATTCAACAGCTTCGCAAAATACGCTGTATGGGACTATGGTCTCCACCCAGAGTATAACATCATAGGATAGGTCGATTAAATACTCTAATCGGACTTCGTTTAAACGTTAATACACAAGCTTATGGTAGTGACAAGTTTGACTAAGTGCTGTGCGGGCTAGTAATTCTCTCCGTCTTTGACATTAAATTGGTGCTTTCATATGTTCTTCAGGTTACTCTTTATTGCAAAGAGCCTTATGGGTCTGTGAATAGTTTTAATATTAGAGATACTGATTTTACTTTGACTTATAACAAGGTTTTGCTATGTTTACCTTATTTTAGTTTAATGGACTCCCCTAGCTTAAGATATTTAATTATTATTTGTTTCTAACTTGTTGTATTTTTATGTTTTGTGCGCCTTGTCTGTGCAGTTACTATTTTAGATTTAAAGACCCTAATTACTCTATAATTGAGCTGCTTGGGCGTCGGTCCTCATATTGGCGCAACCAATAGTCATTTAGCATTATCTGATTTTGTAAAACGTAGGAGCTAAGTTTAATTGTTGTTTTATGATGCCATATCTTAGCAAACTGGTGGTACTAGGGCAAGCCATGACCATTATCTATGCTTTGTAATGTCTATAGGTCTAGGTATAATTTTTTAGTTAATTAGCAGAGGGTTTACGAGGAGGTTTTACAGTTAGGTGGCGTAATTCAGAACCTACGATGGAACTGGGTCTGGCCTACGTATATTGCTCACGTCCACCACTCTAAAGAAGTTATTTAAATAAACTGACAGATGACAGGAGTGGTTGGAGATGTGTGCGCTGAGCTTGCAACAGATACAGTGGTATTTGTTGTTAGCTCATTGTTCCATTGTGATACTGTAACTTAGGCCCCTTCAGCTTGCTGCGGTGGGTCGGTTGCAGTATCCAGCTCCGATTATAGGCGATAGTGCGCAA